>PVKU01006814.1:0-50000 GCA_004027475.1 Anoura caudifer
CGAAGCTGTTATTTAGAATGGAAGGGAAAATAAAGCGATTCTCAGATAAGGTCAAGTTAAAGGAGTTCATCATCACCAAGCCCTTATTATATGAAATGTTAAAAGGACTTACCTAAGAAAAAGAAGATTAAAAAATAGAACAATAAAATGACAGCAAACTCACAGATATTAACAACCACACCTAAAACAAAAGCAAACTAAGCCAGCATCTAGAACAGGAGCAGAAACACAGAAATGGAGATTACATGGAGGGTTAGCAACAGGGGAGTGGGAGGAGGAGAGAGGAGGAAAAGGTACAGAGAATAAGTAGCACAGACGGTGGGTAGAAAATAGACAGGGGGAGGGCAAGAATAGTGTGGGAAATGCAGAAGCTAAAGAACTTATGACACACGGACATGAACTAAAGGGGGGGAATGTGGGTGGGAGGGGGTGTGCAGGGTGGAGGGGAATGAAGGGGGAAAATGGGACAACTGTAATAGCATAATCAATAAAATATATTTTTAAAATGCAGTGTGTTTGCAAGCCACCAACATATGTGTGTCATGTGTGTGCATATATGTGCATACCTGCAAAGATGTGCATGCAGACAGTAATCTCCAGTTTGGGGTGGGGCAAGGAGGACATGGTTTTACTCATTGCTGCATTTTCCCGCTTTCATTTTCCAGATCCGTTTTCCAATTACATAAATGCACAATGCTTCTGAAATTGTAAGACATATTTGTTTCAAAATAGAAACAAACTAGAGTAATCTGACACATCACAGGAAACAGGGCGGAACTTCAAGCAAGACTAAATTGTATCCTTGGAGATGTAGGGAAACAATATATTCATAAAACAGGAACGGGAGGATAGGGAGAGGGGAAAAAAACCGCAGAGACTTTTCAAAGTGCTGAAATTGGGAAAAAAAAAAAAAAAAAAGGAAAACTGGAAGGTAGAGCTGAGCAAACAGACAGAGACGAAAACTATGGGAAACAGTAAAAGAGAACACCAGTCCCCTCCGAATCCAACATCTAACCAATGAATGTCCCAGAAGGAGCTTAAAGACACTGAGGGGTGGATAATATTAAAGCAATAACAGAAGAAATTATCAGAGGCAGAAGACACAAGTCCTCAGAATTAAAGTTCCCCAGCACCGTTACAGAACCGTCACAGGGACGGAAAGTCCAGCACAAGGAACACAGTCAATAATATTGTAACGACTCTGCCCGGTGCCAGGTGGGCACCGAAAACAACACAGCGCTCAGTTTGTAACCTATAAGAATGGTCACCCTGCCCCGGCTGGTGTGGCTCAGTGGATTGAGCACCGGCCTGTGAACCACAGGGTCACCAGTTTGATTCCAAGCCGGGGCAAATGCTTGGATTGCAGGCCAGGTCCCCAGTAGGGGGTGCACAAGAGAAAACCACACATCGATGCTTCCCTCCCTCCCTTTCCCCTCTCTAAAAATAAATAAATAAAATCTTTATTTAAAAAAAAAAAAAAAGAATGTCTATCCATCGTGTTGTACACCGGAAACTAATGCAAAGCAGTGTTGAATGCAGACTGCAACTGGAAAATAAAACACCATGGTTAGGGAGAGAATAAAATGTAAATTTTTACTTATACAATTAGTATATGTAATGCTTACAAAAGACTGAGAAATGCAGTCTGAGGAAGTTTCCGTTGGTGTCAAAGATGCATTTCTTTTTTCTAATTTTTTAAACATTTATTGTCCAGGCTAGGACAGTTGTTCCCACTTTTTCTCCCTTCCCCCACCTCCACTCACCCTCCCCTCCCCTTCACTCAATCCTGATATCGTTGTCCGCGTCCGTGGGTCGTGCATAAATGTTCTTTGGTCAGTGCCTTCACGTTCATCCAGCCCTCTCTGATGCATTTCTTTCTTTTTGTTTTTTTTTTTAATATTTTATTTATTTTTAGACAGAGGGGAAGGGAGGGAGAAAGAGAAACATCAATGTGTGGTTGCCTCTAGTGCGCCCCCTACTGGGCACCTAGCCCCAAACCCAAGCATATGCCCTGATGGGGAATCGAACCTGCCAGGTGACCCTTCTGTTTGCAGGCCGGCGCTCAATTCACTGAGCCACACCCGCCGGGGCAGAGATGCATTTCCTAAGTACAGCGTTTCTCTCACTGTGGCTGAGAGAATCTAAACACCATGACCACGAGAAGCCCCCACATCTCAGTGTGTCCAGGACGCCCATGTTCTTCACACGTGGATGGTTCGCCCACTCCGGAGCTGACTGCTGTGTCCAGTGCAGGCAGGAGAAGGGGCTCCTGCAGCCTCTGGGGTCGTCAGGGGGAGCTGGGGGGTCATGTGGCAGCTGGGGGCAGGCCAGAGTGGATGGAAGGAGCCGCGCTGCTTTAAGACCCGGGTCCGCTGGGGCAGGGCAGCCACCGGCAAGGCTCAGCTCCTGGCCTCCTGGCAGGTTTGGAAAAGCACCCACGACACGGTGACCTTCGCAGCCTCCTCCTGTGACCTCTGCGCCCTCTCCTCGCACCTGAGCCAGTGCATCTCTTCCGTCAGGGGCACCAGGGGCGTCATGTCCTGCCTCAGTGGCCGGGAGGCTGTGGTCACCTCTGCCAGTGCCGGTGAGCCCGGGTACACGCAGTGACTCTCACACGCCCATGGCGCCCAAGGATCCCCCGATCCCCGCCCCCCACCCCGCACTCCTCTCTGGCCCCACTCAGCTCGCCCCTGAGGTGGCGTCTCCCCTCACTCTGCGCAGCCCGGGCTTTCGCCAGCTGCACTCTACGTACGTCTCCTGTAAAGTCAACTCCTAACAGACCGAGCGAGTCTGACTATCAATTCGAGACCCACCAAGGAGCTGGCGACAGGTGGACCCACCAGCGGCCCCCACTGGAGGACGTGGACAGGGGGCGTGGACTTGGGTCCTCGGGCAGCAGCTCCACCACCACCGTGTCACTCAGCTTCCCAAGGACTAGCCCAAAGCCCAGCTCCGAGGAGGACCTCAGGCCTCCCCACGACCACTGACACCGGGACTGCCCTGTCTCTGTGGAGCCTCAGGCCCCAACGGTGACACGCCGACATTCCACCAGTGACAGCCAACGAGGGTGGCCCCGATTGGTCGTCTGAGACGTGGATGGGGAGGGGAGGGATTTGTGCAGAAATGGGCTCGTCCCCGTGACTACCGAAGGGTCATTCTCCTTCACCTCCGCCTGCGTGGTTTTCCATCAGCATAAGTTAAAATACAGCGAAAGTAGCAAAAATAAATAAAAGCATAGAAAATAAAATTTCTCGGCACAGTCATTGAAAAAGGCCTGTAGCTCTTCCAAACGCAGAAAGGGGCAAGAATCCGGTTGGCGTCTGATTTCTCCCCGGCAACACCAGATGCTAGAGAATAATGAAGCCACACCTCCCAAGTTCGGGGGGGGGGGAATTACGCTGAACCTACAATTCTGTCCCCCGCCCACCACCAACCAAGAGGGAGGCAGAGCAGAATCGTTCTCTGATCCACGCACACACGGAGTTTGCTTCGGGTTTCCGGCTCCCTCTTCCTGGGAAGTGATCAGGGGCGTGAACCAGAGGAGGGAGAGGCAATGAGCCCCACCTGCTCGCGCCCTGCCCTGGAGGAGCCCCTGGCCAACCCAGCTCTGGCTCCGGGGGCAGCCACTGCGCCCCCCCCCCACCATGGCTCACGGCCCAGAGCACCAAGGGGAGCCCCCCCCCCCCGGGCTTTATCAACAAAATGTAAACATGTGCTGTGAAGTCTGAGGAGTTTCTGTCAAGAGAGAGGGGCAGAGGACCATCCTCTAAGTACGCAATTTCCTGAAAAGGCGTTAATGAGGCTCAAAGGATGTAAAAACTAAGTTAATTTTTTAAGCTGTTCATCTCCAGTAGCCACTGTCTAGGCAAAGCTTTTTCTTTCTTTTTGTTTTTTAATGACTTTACCTTTTTAGAGCAATTCTAGGTTTGCAATAAAATTAAGAGGAAGGTACAGGACTTCCCATGTGCCCCCTCACTGCCCCCTACGCACAGCCCCCTCCATTATCAAGACCCCCCACCCGTAGTCCGTAGTTACGCCAGGGTCGCTTTAGGTGTTGCGCCTTCTGCGGGTTTAGACAAACCTAAGATGACTTGTATCCGTCATTCTAGGGCCCCACTCAATGTCCTTTCACTGTCCTGAATCCTCTGTGCTCCACCTGTTCATGCTTCCCTCTCCTCCAGCTCCCAGGAAATGCTGGTATTTTTACTGTTCCCGTAGTTTTGCCTTTTCCAGAGCATCCTAGAGTTGGAATCACACAGAAAGTAGTCTGAACAGGCTTCTTTCCCTTCCTGACACACATTCAAGCTTCCTGCCTGTCTTTTCATGGCTCGATAGCTCATTTCTTTCTAGTGCTGAGTACATGCCATTGTCTGAACGGACCACGGTTTATCCATCAGCTACTGAGGGACGTCTTGGTTGCTTCCCAGATGTGGCAAATATGACTAAGGCTGTGTAAACAACCGGGCGCAGGTTTCTGTGGGGACACAAGTCTTCACCTCCTTCAGGTGGGGGCCAAGGAGCGTGGATGCTGGGTCCTGCGTGAGGAGGTGTCTAGTTTCGTTTGAAACTGCAGGGCTGCTGTTCACTACGCTCAGTGAAGTCAGCCAGTGCGGCAGGACAAGGACTGCGGGGTTCCACTCCCTGAGGAATTGCAAGTAACGGAGTTCATAGACCCAGAGAGTGGACGAAGTTGGCTGCCAGGGGCTGGGGGAGGGGGGAACACGGGGTTGTGGTTCGACGGGGTAAAGTTTCAGTTTAGCGAGGTAAATAATGTCTACAGATCTGCTATGCAACACAGTGCCTGCAGTGAACGTGATATTGTGCATTTAAAAATTAGCTGTGCCCTGGCCAGGTAGCTCAGTTGGTTGGAGTGTCGTTCTGATGGGCCAAGGTTGCAGGTTCGATCCCCGGTCAGGGTTGTTTCGATACCAGAAACTCCCAATGGATGCAAAAACAAGTGGAACAACAAATGGTGTGTGTGTCTCTCTCTTAGCATTGGTAGCAAGATATCAATAAAGAAAAGAAGCAAAGGGAATCAGACATTATTGGGAATAGGCAACTAGGGGCCCTGGCTGGTGTGGCTCAGCGGATTGAGCGCCGACCTGCGAAACAAAGGGTCGCTGGTTCGATTCCCAGTCAGGGCACATGCCTGGGTTGCAGGCTGGGCCCCCAGTAGGGGGCGCATGTGAGGCAACCACACATTGATGTTTCTCTCCCTGTCTCTCCTTCCCTTCCCCTCTGTCTAAAAATAAATGAAATAATTTTTAAAAAAGAAAGCTAGTTTGATGGATGAATGTGAAGGACAAGTACCCTTAAAGGAGCCCTTTGTGCCTGCAATGGCCCATTCAGGTCGACCCGGAGCTGGCAAGGCAGGTTCGGCCAACACCCTCCTTTGGTGAGCGGTACACAGACTGGCGCCCTGCGGCCCGGCCTCTACCCGGCCCCTTCCACCGCTGCCTCCTGGGACTTCCGGGGACTCCAGATGAATTGATATTTTACAAAAAGCTTAGACGGGGCTGACTTGTGGTACCCACGTAATGAATGTCACGTATCTTCCTTACGATGAACACAAGACAACTAACTTCTACCCAAGGCCATTGCGCTAAGTCGTAGGAGCACGAGACTTCGGCACAAGCCCCACAAGCGTCTTTGAAAGGACCGGTGAAAATTCTCCAGCGTCCTAACCCGGTTGCCGTGTGACTAACCGAAACTATCAAAATGCTTTCCCAGAGCAGCCTGGACATCCCAGGGACGGGACCCTGGACCGCCAGCCCTGCTGCTGGGCACACTAAAAGCAGGTCCGTTTCCGGAGCCTCGCGCCAGCCCTGCAGGAACACAAAGGTGCCTGGCAGCAAAGCCTCTCACAGGAACAACGAAACAAAGGCAGCGAGAGAAATCCTACCCAACGCAAAGGGCTCGGCTTTGATCAAGGAAGGGAGTTGGCCTTCCGGATGTCAAATTGTAACTACTGGCCCTGACTCGCGGGCATGCAGGTGACACGCACGGCCAACAGGGGGCAGCATCGCCGCATATGGGACAAGTACGCTGTGCGCAGGACCGAGAACAGGAAGGGCTCAGGAAAATCAATAACGCAGACGAGATGGAGCCAGGACAGCGGACTCCGCGTTGCTCGGATGCCTGAGAGCTGCCGGGCGGCCCGCACCCGGAGCAGAGGCTTTGCAGGGGCTTTGGTCATCGGGAAAGAGATCGATACTCATAACGGAAGCCACGCCGTTAATAAAAAGGGGACCGATGACACAGACAAATATATTTACAGATCATTGCCTCAACGCGGGGCCCGCCGAGGCTCAGACGCACAACCCACCGCTTTCAAATTTATTTATAGATCAGCGTCTCACTGTGATAAACAGTCAGCTCCTAACCTAAAAATACTGAAGATGGCAACACAGAACTAGGCCTTTTTTTTTTTTTACTTGTCTTCACCCGGCGAGGGATGTCAGCAGAGGTCTGTGACCCGGCGCCGTCTCCTTAGTCATCTGGTGAGCCGCGTCAAGTGGTGAGCGCCCCGATGGGTAACGCACAATAAACAAGTCAGGAGGCGCTGGCGACAAGCTCAGCGCAGGGCCAGGCTTTGCCAGGAGCTCCTCCCAAGGGCATGACCTTCTCTGGGTCTCCTCCGACAGGTGGCTGCAGGTGAGAGCCATCTGAGTCTCACCTGGGCCTCGGGGCTGTGGGCGGAGCTGCCCCCGCAGGTGATCACACACCAGAAGGAGCAGACTAAGGACGGTGTGGCTCTGGAAGCTCATTTCTGCCCCAACACGATCTCGGTCACTCATCTGCTCCCTCGTTTCTTTGCCCAATAAATACCTGAGTGTCTACTGGGTGCCAGGAATTGGGCCCTGGGGGCAGAAATTCACTGCAGGAAGCAGAAGGGACGGAATCGGCGCTCTCTCTGGGGAGACGGCTGATCACAGGCTCCCCATCGCACGAGGGTGTCTGGGGGGGGTACAGCCTTGGGGACGCAGGGGAACTGTGTCTGAGGAAAGCGGGGTCGGCCACCACTCAGAGAGCATGAGATGCACCTGTCCCACTGCACCCGGGGTCCCTGGGGGGGGGCCCAGGCAGAGATGCACGTGAAGGGCACTTGGGTCCTGAACAAGGCTGAGAGCTTTGCTCCGTGGCTACCAGGAGCCACAGACACATCTCGGGCAGGGGACAGCGTGGAGAGGTGTGGGTTCGAGTGGGCTCTCCCACGGCTGGTGCGTGGGCTGGAGGGGACCCAGGGTGGGCTGCACAGGGGCCATGGTCAGAAGGATGGGAGAAAACAGCCTGGGCAGTGCCCAGGGTCTGACCGAATGTTCTCCATCAGGGAGGACAGGGCTTGGCTCGGTGGCTGGCTGGTGAAGGAAGCTGAACAAAGTGGTTGGGTGACCCTGCAGCCCAACCTCCCCCCCACCCCCACCCACCCCTGCCCCGGTGGAGGGCTGACCTTTCACCCAGCAGATGGGCAAAGACAAAAACCTGAGAGGAGTCCAGGAAGGAGGGGTGGGCGTGGGGAACAGAAGACGCTCACCATCAGTGTGAGTTCGAGCTGGCGCAGGGAGGGTGGGGGACGGAAATTTGGAGTTATCTGCTCACTAAAAAAAGCATATTTACACACTTTCCCTAAGCAGTTTCTAGGGTGCTAGCCAGTGAAACACTGGCGTGATTGCGCAAATACACATACACGTTAATAGGGCAAAAAAGTGTTTTTAAAAGAAAACAAGGACTAACCATTAGCAGATTGATTACATAAATTATGCCCGTAAAGCCCCTGAACAGAGGGAGCTGTCCAGACTCAGCGATGCTCTGCCCTCAACATTCTCCCCGTGACTTATGGTGGGGGGGGGGGCTGTCACACACGGATCCTGAGTCGGGCCTGGGGAGGGCCCCAAATGCCAAGTCCCTAACAGGCCACCAGCAAGGCTGCCGCAGGACCAGACTGCGGACTGGACAGATGGGGAACAGCCCTAAGCCCTCCCACCCAGAGCAAGCAAATGATGTGTCCCTCCTGGTAAAAAAAAAAAAAAAAAAAAAAGTCGCCATTTTGAGGTTCATGTCTGACTGCGTGTCCCGAAGCCAAGCTTTCTCGGAAGCTGACCGAGGACTTCCCTTTCTACATTACACCGATAACTCTCCGTGGATTATTGTGAGCAGAGCTAGTTTTGGATCAGAAAAAAAAATACTAAATAATCAGTAAATTGATGCATTGAAATGAAAAAAGTTTGTAGCCCTGGCTGGTGTGGCTCAGTGGACTGAGCGCTGGCCTGCAAATTCCCAGTCAGGGCGCATGCCTGGGTTGTGGGTCAGATCCCGGGGCGGCAGGCGTGACAGGCAACCACACGTTCATGTTTCTCTCCCTCTCTTTCTCCCTTCCTTCCCCTCTCCAAAAACAAATAAACAAAATCTTTTTTAAAAAAAGAAAAGATGTTTGCAAACCTAAGTGCTATGGGCTGAACGCTTGTGCCCCCAAAGTCACGTGCTGAATCTTATAACCTGTGTGGTGGGGGGTGTTAGGGGGTGGGGACTTCGGAGGGTGTCACGACCGGGCAGCCATCCTGAATGGGGTTAATGCCCGTGTAACAGGGACCCCGGAAAGCTCCCTCTGTCCTTCCAGCGCACGAGGACACGGCGAGAAGAGGCCGGCTGTGAGCAAGGATGAGGGTCCGCACCAGACACAGAATCTGCCAGGGCCTGGATCTTGGCCTTCAGCCTCCAGACAGTGAGAAATGGACATTCGCAATTTGCAGCGTCTGTTACAGCATCCTGGCCAGGCAGAGGCCCTGAGTGAAAGGTCGCGCTTTAAGTTGTATATTCCGTATTATATTACTCTTAATAGATCATTCATGCTATTATTTCTAAGGAGCCGTCAGGCAAAGCCCCAACCCACATTTTTTTTCCCAGGCCGGAGGGACCAGTGTCTGATGCGACTGCCTTCTATCTGCCGGTCAGTTCTGACCCGCCTGGGTCAGTCCTGCAAGCAGCCGGGTGCTCTTTTCCAAACGTAGATGGGTGGGGGTCACTGCCCCCGCCCCCCACTCTCACCCACGTCTCCAGTTAAACACTTCCAGGTGCTCCCAGAATAAGCACAACACCCAGCACCGGTCACCAGGGCACTGCCTGCCTCTCCAGCCCATCTCTTGCACGGACAGACACACACAGGAAAACACGCTCACACACACACACATGCATACACACCAGCACTCTGGCCCTACCACTTGCTCTGTTGTGCACGCATCCGCCCACGTGTCATTAATGGATTGTTTTATGTTTGCCAACAGCCCCTTCGATGGGACCAGAGAAACAGGACTTCCTGTCCACCAACTGCCCTGAAGGCCTGGGGGAGGCTTGGGGGAGGGGTCCTCTGGTGGTGGTTCTGGGGAGGGGACAGTGTGTGTGCAGGCTGGGAAGGGCATAGCTTCTCCAGGTGAGAAGCAGCTGGAGTAACGCCCAGAGGCCACCTTCACATTAGGATCTGGGGGTTGAAAAATATCCCCCAAGATTTGCCCAGGTACGTGCCCAGAGACATCATTGAATGAGGGAGCAGCGTGGGCTCCAGGAGAGACCTGCAGAGGCTTGGGTCGGGGCGAGGGGGTGCTGTGTGCATGCTGCCCTGGGGTGGGAGCAGGTGGAAGACAGCTCCGGGAGGCCTGCCCGGGCCTCTTCCCCGCAGAGCCCTTCAAACTCCGCCCCAGGCCCTGGGGGCAGGTGGAAGTTAGCCTCGGGCCCACCAGCCAGGGCTGGGGACAGGAGGTACCCAGGGAGGCAGGGGTGGGTGCCCCTCACCCCCAGACTGGGGGCTGCAGCTGGGAGTCCCTTCCTCCCTGTTGCTTCTCTCCAGGAACTGAGGAGGTAGCAGTGTGGACAGCAGGGCGGTGCGGGGAGCCCTCCACACAGAAGCAACTTGTTGGGCCTACAGGGCTCCCACCTCAGCCTAGGAAACCCCCACTCCCAGAAGCCAAGGTGCGGCCAAGGCTGGCTCCTTCTGGGGCTGCACGAGGGAATCGGTCCAGGTCTCTCCAGGTTTTGGTGCTGGCTAGCTGGCCTTGCGTTCTCTGTTTGGAGACGTGTCCCCACCCCCCATCGCTGTGTCCCAGGTCACATGGCCATCTCGCTGTGTGTGAGTCTGATTTCTCTCTTGCAAGAGCACACTGCATTGCACTAAGGGCCCCCCAAGTTAGGGCTAGGGCTAAGACTAGGGTTAGGGCTAGGGGTTGGGGTTAGGGGTTAGGGGTTAGGGGTTAGGGTTAGGTTTAGGTTTAGTGCTAGGGCTAGGTTTACTTTTAGGGTTAGGGCTAGGACCAGGACTAGGTTTAGGGCTAGGGTTTAGGTTAGGGGTAGGGTTAGGGTTAGGATTAGGGTAAGGCTAGGACTAGGGTCAGGGTCATGATCAGGACCTAGGCCAGAGTGAGGGTCAGGGCTAGGGCTACAGCTAGGGTTAGGACTAGGATTAGGGTTAGGGTTAGGGTTAGTAGGGTTACAGGTAAGGCTACAGTTATGGCTAGGGTTAGGATTGGGGTTAGGGTTAGGGCTAGGGTTAAGTTTAGGGCTCTGGCTAGGGTTAGGGTTAGTTCTAGGGCTAGATCTAGGGCTAGGTTCCGGGCTAGCACTAGGTTTAACGTTAGGTCTAGGGCTAGGGTTAGGGTTAGGGCGAAACTCTCGTCTGAACCTAATTACACCTACAAAGGCCCTATTCCCGAATGAGGACTAGGTCACAGTTTCCTGTAGGCAGGGAAATGGCGACATTGATTCCCCTCACGCTGGTCTATCAGCAGAGGAAAATCATGGGACACCACCGGGGAGCATTAGCCACACTCAGAGACTTTGAGGCCTGAGGGTGAGTGAGTGTGAAGGTTCTCCATAATTACTCGTGAGTGCTGGCAGAAACCACCGGACACACTTTCCCCCCAGCTGTGTTCTCACCCAGGTAAATGCACCCACGCGTGAAAAGAAAAGATGCACGCCGTGCTGCCAGGCACGGTTCCTTCCTTGCCTCCCTTCCTTCTGTGGCAGGTGGTACAGAGGCCTCTTGACGGTAATCTGTAGGGTGTTCATGCACGTGCCATGTATAATGCGCACTTTTTTGCCCAAATTTTTGAAGGAAACATAAGGACGTGCATTATACATGGGTTTAATGATTACATTACAAACCATGAGTACGATAATGGGCGTAGTAATCATCCGGGGTATATTTACAACGGCCTAGGTGCGCAGTATACACGGGAATATACGGTAAGTGAGAAGGTACGTCTGCACTCTTTCTGAGAGTAGCACACACCTGGCGGCAGCGCGCTGCTACCCTCCGGTCGGCAGGGGGCGCTGCCCTGCCCCGCGCAGCGTTCGGCTCTCCGCCCGGAAGTCCCGCCCCTGCCGGAAGTCAACCCGGTGCGCCCGGAAGATGGCGGCGTCCACGAGTGCGGAGTCGCAGTCCCCCGGCGGCTGCTCGCGACGCGTCGGTCGCGGGAAGCGTCCGGGCAGGCGCGGGCCTGGGGGCGAGGGGGCCGGAACCCTGAAGCGGCTAAAGCTAGCAGTGGAGGAGTTCGTGCAGGCGGCCTCCGAGGGCCAGCCCCCAGGCGGCCGCGAGGGGCCCCGGGCGGAGCGGAGCGCGCGGCCGGGCGGCAGGAAGAACCGCAGGGAGCTGAGAAAGGAGAAGCGACGACTGAAGAAGGCGCGCCGGCTGCAGAGGACCGCGGGCCCCGTGCAGGGCCTGGGTGGCGGGGCCGAGACTGCGGGCGGGCACCAGGCGGAGGGCGCTAAGGGGCCGGGCGGCCGGCCGTCCCCTCCGCGTCAGGCCCCACTGCGGCCACAGGCCCCGCCGCCTTCCCCGGCCCCAGCGAAGGCCAAGGCTTCCCCGGCCAAGGCCAAGGCCAAGGCCACCCCAGGCAGAGCTGCTCCCGGGGGCACCCGGCCCTCGGCCGCCACCAACGCCGCCAGGAAACGAGCGCTCCTTGCGGCCAACGAGGAGGAGGACCGAGAGATCCGGAAGCTGGAGCGCTGCCTGGGCTTGAACAAGCGCAGGAGGAAGGGCGACGCCAGCTCTGTGCCTCTCAGCTTCGCCCGCGACGGGCTCGACTACATCCTGGGAGCCCTGGGGTCCGGGGACGGCAGTGGCTTGTATGACAGCAGCAGCGAGGAGGAGGACCCCGGAGAGAAGACCCGCGAGAGCGACGGAGAGAGTGTCGCCGGGGACGGGAGCGATGGGGAGAGCGACGCCGGGGACGGGAGCGACCGGGAGAGCGACGCCGGGGACGGGAGCGGGGAACAAGAGGACGAGCAGGAGCAGAAGGAGGCTGTGCAGAAAGAAAAGCGAAAGAAAGAAGTAGAAGGGAGCGCGAAGGGGAAATGCGGGACGAAGAGAGTCCGCTTTGCGGAGGATGAAGGAAGGCCCGAAAATCCTCCGGAGGATGTTGACGCGGCACAGCAGGTATCATGGGAACAGGTTCAGTCCCTGGGACTCCCCTCAAATTACGATGGGGACAGAGGTGGGACACAGAGGCGCAGCTGACGTATTGAGTCTGAGCTGAGTGTGGGTGGATCTGTTAACCTGCCACCTCTATGTTTTTAAGTTCCCGTCGTGAAGAGTTAAGGGAGAGAACCTCTCTGGGGGCCTTTCATCCCAGGGACCGAAAGGCCATTTGTGCCTGTTGCCCTGAGGGACATCCCCGTTCCCAGTTTCCTGACTTGTCTCCAACCCTGACTGTGACCACTTCCCCTTTGCTTTGCCCCTTGCCCCCTCTTCCCTCACCTAGGCCTTTTCCTTTCCTGCTGCTCCTGGAGTCTTCATAAAACACTAAGCTAATCTACAACGCTTGCCTGAGTAGTCTCACATTGGAGATCAAGTTCACAGGCCTGGACAGGCCTGCACGGCCTTCCCCTGCCTGTTGAATCAGCTGCACCCCACAAGCGCCTTGAAGGCAGTGGATGGAATTGCTGTTGCCTTATCGCTACCAGCACCCCCCCCCCACACCGCATCCACGGTTTTGCTTGCTTTGCATTCAGTTACCTGCTGTCCACTGTGGTTCAAAGGTAATTCAGTGAAAGTTACAGAAAGAAACAGCTCCTGAGCTTTGAATTAGGAGGTGTCCTGAGAAGTGTGACGAGACCCCCTGCTGTCCTGCTCCATCCAGGGTGGTCCCTTTGTCCTGCGCATCGAGGCTTTGCTTGCCACCTGCCCTCGAGTCACGTAGCAGCCCCGACGTGTGCATGTTCAGGTTATTTGTCCCAGCACTGTGTTGCTTGTGTCCAAATAGCCGTCATTTCGCTTAACAACCCCAAAGCGCAGGTGTAGTGGGCTGGTGATTCGGATTTGCCAAGGAGAAGCCATAAAGTGCCCCCTTTGGGTGGAAGGGTCTGTATGTGGAGGTCAGCGCTGTGTGCGGTCACAGGCGTCCTGGGGAGCGTGGGACGGAACCCTGCAGACAAAGGGGGGGCTGCCTCCCTGCCACTCGCACTGGCAAGGCTTCCCTGCTGATCTGCTCAGGTCGGGTGTCTCGGGACACTCCCCGTCTTGGGTGGACAAGCTGTCTCGGCCTCCCTCCCTGGCGCCTGTGCGCCCACCCTGGGCCCAGCCCCCGAGGGCTGCGGTTCCTGTCTCAGAGCCTTGTTTCTGGCTGCTCCTGGCTTTCCTGTGCAGCCTGTGCAGGCAGGGCCAACACCGTGCGCACCCGTGTGCTTTCTCCAGAGCGTGAGCTCCCTGACGTCCAGGGTCGTCCTCACCGACGTTTCCTCGGGGCTGTCACGTAGGAGCCAGGGCACGGTGGTCCATGATCACGCTGCGTGGCCCCCGCGGTTGGCAGCCTAGGGGAGTGAGCAGTGGATTGATTCTGATACTGGTTTTCAACAATTTGAGATTACTTTAGAACACTTTGCCCTCAAAGCCGGCGGTACGTTTGGTGTGCACGTGCCTCAGTGTTGGGCCCCCATTAGTTACACCTGGGCGGGGCGTGGACAGTCGGGCTCGGCCGGCAGGTCCCCAGGGGCCCAGCCAGTTCTGAGGAACTGCAGAGGGCACATGGGACGGGGACTCATGTTTTTGTCGGTGCAGAGGGTGAGCCCAGACGCTGAGGAGCGCTCCCTGGGGCTGTCCTGGCGCTTGGTACCCGCCTGACACTCCGCCTGACACTGGTTCGGCAGCCGTGGTCAGCGGGCGCAGCTTCTGCCAGGTCCTAGGAATTTAACACCCGAGCGTGAAAAGCAAGGGGGAGAGTGGGATTTGTTCAGGGTGGGTTTTCGCCATGTGTTTCTGTCCTTTCCAGCAGCGTCTTAGCGACGACGGTGAGAAGTACATCCCCCCGCACGTGCGGAGGGCCGAGGCGGCCGTGGAAGCCCAGAAAAGGGAGGAGAGACAACGGCTCCAGAAGCAGGTCCAAGGCCTGATCAACAGGTAACCTGGCAGCAGCCTCACGTTGCCGCCGAGACGCCTTCTGTTTCCTGAAAACACGGACACCGCCCCAGGGATTAAGACGTGGTGAGGGGCAGGGCAGCCGCCACTGATTGGCTCCTTCCCGCTCCCGCCCCGATGCAGGCGGACCCCGCCGGGGAGCGGGGCACCCACCCGTTCCCTTCGGTGCCCGTCAGAGCTGGAGAGCCGCACAGGTGCCCGTGGGCTGTCGGGAGAAGTCCCGGGGGTGGGCGGCAGCACCGGCCGCCCCCCTGCAGCAGCGAGGTCACAGCCCGAGGTGGCCTCCCAGGCGGCACCGAGGTCCGCCGTCCCCGGGCCCATCTCTCTGTCAGCGTGTGTGAGCTCCGCAGCGTCGCCCCGTGGCGCACGCACAGGTGATGCATCGGAGGTCCGCACACCTGAAACCCACATCGTTTTGTCAACCAGCGTCACCCCCATAAGTTCAATTAAAAACAGAGCTGGCCCAGCACCCCCAGCTCTCCGGGTACCCCTTGCTCTCATACCCAGGTTACTTTTTAAAGTGTTGCTTTTTAATGGAAACAAAACACTGTCTCCATGGCGCACCTGGAAGTGCACCAGACAAGCCGTTTTAATGTCCTACATGAACACGGGGAAAGCTGTGCGCCCCCCTGCCAACCCCAGGAAGCAGGGAGATCTATTCTCAGCGTCTAGCAACTCGAGATTTCCATGTGAGCAAAACAGTGGGAAGTCGTCGCCAGCAGCCTGTGCTGGTGTGCAGGGCAGGTTCCCTGGGTGCCCCTCACTGCGGCCGCATGTCAGTGGGAAGACGGCGGCCACGTGGCTGCAGGGTGCCAGAGGGCTGGGTCACACGCCGTCCCTGCGGGGCCCAGGTGAGGGCTGCTCGCGGGGCGGCGTGTACCTGAAACGCGGCCTGCACGTCGGGGGGTGGAGAGCTTCGTCTTTGGTTCCCGACGGACACACGACGTGGTCCCTCACGGCGGCGTCCCTGCTGCTCTCTCCTCACGCGCGTGCGCAGGCTGAGCGAGCCCAACCTGGCCTCCATCAGCGGGCAGCTGGAGGAGCTGTACATGCGCCACAGCCGGAAGGACATGAGCGACACGCTGACGGGGGTCATCCTGAGCGCCTGCGCCCCGGACTGGGCCGCGCCCGGCCGGCTGGTGATGGAGCACGTCTTCCTGGTCAGCATCCTGCACCGCACGGTGGGGATCGAGGTAGGCCTGGGGCCCAGGGGGCGCGGCCTGCAGGTGCTGGGTGCTGGTCAGCTGTGGCCTTTGCATTGGGCCGTTCTCACCTGTCTTTGGAATTAGTTTATCTTCCTTGGGGCCGACGTGGCCTGGCCTTCAGTTTCTTGGGGCCCCTCCTTGAGTCTTCCGGAGGGACCGTTCTGGTGCCCCTGTCTCAAGAGCAGGCCTGGCCGAGGGGCCCCGGGCTCCATGTCCTCCCCACGCGGTCCTCACGGCCTCCGGAGGAGAAGTCGCGGAGTGGGTGGAGCCCCGCTTTACAGGTGCAGCAGAGCCCGGGGAGCGGTGCGGCGGCCCCCAGACCGCAGGCATGCGTCCGGCTCCTGGCCCGGCATGCGCCCCACTTCCCCGGTGTTCCGGACGCCTCGTTGTCCTAGAGCAGGGGCCACCGCAGCCTCCCGGCTGCCTTCAAGGGCCAGATGCGATCTTAGGACCCTGTAAGCGTGGCTGCTCCTTAACAGTTAGGCGAGAGCTCGGCGCTGCTGCCGGGTAGAACAAGGGGGAAGGCCAGGGTCGGGCCGCGGGCCTGGGGTTTGGCACGTTCTCGTGTTTGCTCCGTGATTCCGAAGAGTCTTTGGGGGTGGCGCGGAGAGGGGCCCTTCCTTTGCAGTGCGCAGACTCACCAGAATGGGGCCTCCTCCGTGCTGCGAGGGTCCTGTGGTGACGGGGGGGGGGGGGGGCGGGCGCTGCTCCTGGCCCGAGCTCCACGCCGTCCTCCAGCCGCCACCTGGGGGCCCCGGCCCCCGCTGCTGCCGCCTCTGCAGAAGGTCTAGCGAGTTTCCCAGGTAGGGAGCGTCCTCGGGAGCCTGGGTGGGTACGTGCTCGTTCCGGGGAGCCAGCTGACTTCTGCCTGGACTGGGGGCAGAGACAGGGCAGGCACTGGCTCCGTGTCCTCTGGGCCTTGGGACTGCCCGGCTCCGCAAGCCCCAGCTGCTCGGGGCCGGCCTTCTGAGGTTCTGTCTCTAAGGGCTCTCCCTTCCCACGCACGATGCCGAGTGCCGCTCCCCGCAGCGGAGTGTGGCCGAAGCCTGGGCGCTGCTCAGGTTCGGCGCCGGTTGGGGCTCTGCTGGTGCCCCCCGCCCCCTGCGTCAGAGCGGCGGGCCCTGAGCCCGGCGGTGTCAGCTCAGACGGAACTTGGTGCGGCTGCAGGGAGAGCTGTGACCCCTGACCGCCCACAGCATGCCAGGCGTTCCCTGGACCCGGAAGCCTGAGGCTGCTGGTCCGCGTCCCCCTGAACCCTTTGCTGAAGGTGCGAAGGACACGGGCGTGACTCCTCCTGGGGAGGTCGGGGGCACCTCCCGCTGGGTGGGCACCGGGGCCGAGAGCTCTCCCGCCACCGCGCCCATCAGGCTCCAGGTCTGCGGTGACAGGTCATCCCCACAGAGTCCGGAGTGTCCCAGAGCCCAGGGCAGCAGTGGCCGCCCCCCTCTGGAGCCCCTGAAAAACCAGAGATCCGATCTCTGTGGGATTGCGTTAAAATTCGAATTAAAGTCAGAACTAGCACACGCGCTTGAGTGACTAGCGACATGAATGGTGATTCTGTTTCTAAATTCCATGCTGAGTCGTATCTCAATCTGAGACGTTCGGTAAATTGGAAATTTCGATAGATTGTGGCATAATTAAGTGACCGAGTTCACATGTCGCACACACGCCTGAGCGTGTTTTACGGTTGTGCTTTTCCTGACGTCTGGGGAGCTCTGACTTCTCTTTTTCCAGTCACATTTGAACATCACACATTGATTGTAACGGGGGGGGTGTTCTTTTTTCCTTTTTTTAAAATTATTTCATGGTTGTTTAGTTCCAGTTGTCTGCACACACCCCCCCCCCCGCTCCCCTGTGGGGGGTGTGCTCTTCAGGCTGGCCCTCAGCGAGGGGCCCGTGGGGTTCACAGGGTCGACGTCCTCGTTCCTCAGCTCTCGGGTCCTGGGAAACTAAGGACTGGCTGGCGCCAGCCTGGGTGCCATCCCTCCCCGCCTGCCCCTCCTTGCCTTTCCCGGGGGTCCTGCGGCCCCTGGTCCGTGGGCTCTGGCAGCGGCCCGCCGCGTCACTCTGCCCGTCGGCTCCAGCGCCCCGGCCCCAGGCGTTGGATTGGGGGTGTGTCCCCCCTGCTGGTTCTGCCCCGGCCTTCCTTCCCGGTCAGGCTCTGCTGCGTTCTCGAGGGACTTCCCAAATGGCCGTCGACACCGCTCCTCCGAGTCCTGCTCCTGCCCCTCCCTGCAGGCGCAGCCTGCGCTTCAGAACTGCCGTTGTGAGGGGGCGCAGGGTGGCACATGGTGACACGTTCCTAACGCTCCTAGAACCGGGACAGCTGCTGGCCAGAGCCTCCCGCCAGGTTGAGTTTGCAGGCCAGAGGCCTGCACTTGAGGAGAGGGTCCGTGTGGCTCCGCGTGTCCCTCGGCAGTCCCTGTGCTCTCGGGGGCACCGAAAGCACGGGCCGCCGCGGTGCGTCCTACCGGGCGTGTCAGCATTAGCGTTGTTGTTAAAGTGCTGGCTCTTCAGCGTGGACACTTAGGTTTGCCGGCGGGACGGGCACGCGTTTGCGGTGACGCTGGTCTGTGTCCCGTCCAGGTTGGAGCTCACTTCCTGGAGGCTGCGGTGAGGAGGTTCGACAGCGCGTACCGGGCGGGCGGCGCGGGCAAGGAGTGCGACAACCTGCTCACCGTCGTCGCCCACCTGTACGGCTTCCGCGTGGTGCACTCGCTGCTCGTCTTCGACCTGCTGAGGAAGCTCGTCGGGACCTTCACCGAGAAGGATGTGGAGCTGATCCTGCTGGTGCTGAGAAGCGTGGGCTTCGCCCTGAGGAAGGACGACGCTCTGTCCCTCAAGGAGCTGATCGCCGAGGCCCAGGCCAAAGCCGGCGCAGCCGGCGGCAGGTTCCAGGACCAGACCCGGGTACGGTGCGCCACCTGGCCTGCTTGCCCAACCGCTCGGAAGCTGGCCAGCACTCAGAGACGGAGTGTGTGGGTCCCAGTCTGTTATCTTGTGATTTCTCGGCTTTATCTTTGATATGCGAACCAGCCTTAGCTCTTCACTGAGAGCTCGCGTGTTCTGTGGGTTTAAGATACGATTTATTTCACACTCCTCCACTCAAAAAGTGTTTGCTGAGAAAGGCCATGCGGCTCGGGGCTTAGGGTCAGCCCTCCTGGAGTTCTGCTCCGGCCACTGGATAGGGATGCGCCCTGAGTCTTCCAAGCCTCAGTTTCCCTTCTGGAAAGCGGGGCTGATGGTGGCTCCTGCTTCATTTCTGGTTCTGCAGGTTGTGAGGGGCGGGGGGCTCAGGAAGCCCCTGTGGCATAGTCCACCTAGGGCCCCCAGGGGAGCAGGGGGGAGGCCATTGCGAGGACTTGGCTTCTGTCCTGGAGGCACCTGGAGGGTTCTGAGCAGAGTGACCTGGAAGTGTTGGTGCACAGGGTCCCTTCGGCTGCAACGCAGGGGAGGGATGGTCTGGCAGGGTGACACCCCTGCAGGGTCCGAGCCGGTGGTGGGGAGCTCAGTTGCAGTGGATGTGGGTGCAGGGGTTAGGACAGACCAGACGTGGGGGTGGGAGGGAGGGAGGGGGAGAGGATCGGAGGGGTGGGTTCAGCCCAGCCTCTCCACTTGGGCCTTCAGTGGGCGACAGAGGCATGTGCGGGGGCGGGGGGCCCAGGCTAGGAGCGGAAGGCTGGCCCGGCCCTGAGGCCCCGAAATCTCAGTCCCTGGGTGCACGGCGGGGAAGTATGGTCTGCACCTTCTGAGGAGGTGCTGAGGCTCCAAGGTGGGGCCTTGGGGTCGAGGTGGGCTGGCTCGCAGACACTCGACTGCCACAGGTACCAGGCTGAGGTGTCCCCGCTGCCCCGTGTCAAATGCCCAGAGGTCAACTTTGAAACCCAGAAGTCCGCAGAGATGGGGAGTGCACCGAGATCACCTGGGGCCGGGGGTGGGCAGGAATGGGCGCAGCTGTTAATGTGTTGGAAGCTTCCTTTGGGGGGGGGTGATGATGTTATCTGAAATTGCGGGGAGCCGCACCGCCCCCAAGTGCAGCGAGTGTGCCCTGTGAGTGGGAGAGGACGCCTCAGGGAAGGGCGTTGGGGGGCAGCTTTCCTCGACGTCTGGCTTTATTTCCAATTCAAAAGTTAAAAGAAGTAGAAAGTCCAGGAGTGGGGACGGCGTCACCCGTGGTAGAGAGCAGGGGTGGCTCGGAGCCCGGGGCCAGCAGGGAGGGGCACGGGGGCGGGGTCACGTTTCCACACTTGTGGAGGCCCTCGGGCTCCGAGGGCCCTGGGGACCCGACTGAGGTCGCCTGGGTGGGCTGGTCCGCGGTGTCGGCTGTCCACAGAGCCGGCTTGTTTCCCCCACATCGGAGGGTTGGCTGCTGAGACTGTCAGAGACGACGGTGTTCTCTTCCTTGCTTTTGTGGTTCAGGTGCGGTTCATGCTGGAGACGATGCTGGCGCTGAGGAACAATGACATGCGGAAGATCCCGGGCTACGACCCCGAGCCCGCGGAGCGGCTGCGGAAGCTGCAGGGAACATTGGTAAATCGCTCGCACCTCCGGCTGGTTTTGAGGCTGGGTGTCGGCAGGGCCCCGCTGCACAGGTTGGGAAGGGGCTGGAGCTGCGAGTCAGGTGCTGCAGGGGTCCCGGGGTTGGCCGGCAGCTGTCGTGTGGTGGAACCTGGGGTGTGGAGCGCGTGTGGGCGGTCCCTGTGAGTCGAGCGTCCCCCACGCTTAGTCTGCGGGGCTGGACGTGGCTGCACAGCAGAATCACGGTAGAGCCTTCTGATCGTTTTGGAAGACAGGCCCCCAGCCTGGATGGAGGGTGTGAGCGTGGCAGGACGGGGCTGATGTCTGTGAGCTCCCCCAGTCTTTTCCATGTAGGGCCGCAGCTGCCGCCCCCCGCCCTCCCCGCCCAGGGTGCGTCCTTCAGCCCACCTTCGGTCAGATCCAGGACTGCCGGCTCCAGAGGGTCCCAGGCCCCTCGGTCACATTCCCACCAGCAGCCGGCAGGGCTCCCTCGGTGGACCCTGAGCCTCTTCCCTGCTGTGACAACTTCCCACAGGTGGCGGGTTTGGGAGCACAGCCCCAGAGTCTGCAGGCACCAGCCCTGGGAGTGTGCCTCTGGCTTGGCATTATTCCAGGTAGCGTCCCGGCTGTGGGCGACTCGTCACAGTGTGTGCTCAGCCGAAGCGCCGTCGTCGGGAACAGAGGACTGGCAGGGGGGTGAAGGGTTTCACCTGCTCCTTTTCCTTCTGTCAGGTGCGCGGCGCTGGCTCGGGCACAGAAACTCAGCTGCGTGTGTCCTGGGACAGCGTCCTGAATGCCCAGCAGACCGGGCGCTGGTGGATCGTGGGGTCCGCCTGGAGCGGGACCCCGATGATTGACAGCAGTCAGCAGAAGGCCCTGCAGAAGCCGCTGGCGGGCACGGTACGGGACCCCTGCCCACCGCTGTGGGGCGCACCACCCCGTCCCCTCGGCGCCTCGCCGCATCTCTCCCTGGAGCGGCCTCCTCACTGCTGGTTGGATGTTACTGAGATGGGCAGCCCTGGGCCTATTTGAAGGCCTTGTAGAGGTTGCTGCCATCTTGTGATACAGTTTGATTCAGTTTCTGTTATTACTTCTTGAAGGATTTGTTTCAAGTCCCACAAAACGTGGCGTAAAAGACTTCCAGGCCCAGAACGTCCAGCGCAGCCGCGCACTGACCGGCTCCTGGCGCGCAGGCGCACTGCTTCCTGGGCGTGGCTGCCGGGCCAGCAGCCCGGGTCTCGGGGTGACGGGGCGAGGGGCACTGCCTGGGGTTTCAGCGCGGACCGAGGTCGCGTGGTGGTCGGGGTTCCCCGTCCCGGGGGCCCACACCACACCGGTCGCGCTGGCTCTTCTGGCTGCGGCCACTTGCCTGTGACTTGCTCAGGCTGACGGTTGGTGCCGCCACGGGCGGTCTCCCCCTGGGCCGCTGTGTCCTTCCTGGTGGACTCGTCTCCCGGGGAGTCACGGGCGTAAAAATGTGGCGTTTACGTACATCTGCACACCCGCCGTTTTTGGTCACGCTCAGGCCGGGCCGCAGAGGCGTGCACGCGGCGTCTCAGAAACCTGGCTGCAGTGACCCCAGCCACTCCGGAGCCGCAGATCTCGTTGACAAGCTCGTGCGACCCGCATCCCGGTCGTCCCTCTTCTCAGGTCAGCGCTGAGATGCTGGAGCTCGCCCGGAAGCAGAGGATGAACACGGACGTCAGGAGAAGCATCTTCTGTACAATCATGACCAGCGAGGACTTCTTGGACGCGTTTGAAAAGCTGCTCAAGTAAGTGTCCCTGTGAGCTCTGCACCCAGGTGGGGGGAGGCTGTCGGGCGGGGGCAGCAGCTGGGCCTGCTGCAGGCCAGTCTGCCCCTCGGCCACTGGCGGGTCTGGGATGCAGTGCATTCTCCCCAGAGCTACCAGGGGACCAGCTGGCAGTTCTCGGTGGTTGTCGTGAACTCCTTAAAATCTCCATGTTGAATGTCCTTCTAACAGCGAACTTAGAATTGCTTCCTTTAGTTCCTGTAAATAGTTGCAATATGATTTTAAAAAGTACCTGTGTGATGTTTACAAGGGGCTGCTAAATGTATCCAGCCCTTTTCCTTCCTCACTTCAAATTCAGAATGAAATAGAGGGACGTGTCACAGGACTGGGCGCTTGCCCAAACTCGGCTCTGTACGGGGCGGGAGTTTGTCACTGGACAGTCGGTGCCGGCTCGGACCTGGCCCTGAGGACCTCAGCCGGGTGTCAGTCCTGCTTCCTGTCACTGGGAACCAGTCACAGGCCTTTGTCGCCAGCACAGGGCTTGGGTCGGTGTCCCCTCCGCGGTCACCACAGTCAGAAACGGTTCAGAGCTGCTGGGGACAGGGCGGGCCTGTCGCTCTGTCTTGTTACTGCCACCCCCTCTGCTCGGCTCCCTTTTAACCAGACTGCCAGGCGGTGCGATCCTCTGAAAGGTTTTGCCTTACACCTGTTCAGATTTTTTTTTTTAAGATTTTATTTATTTTTAGAGAGGGGAAGGGAAGGAGAAAGGAAGGGAAACATGGATGTACGGGAAATACATCAACGGGCTGCCTCCTGCACGTGCCCCACTGGGGGCCTGGCCCGCAGCCCAGGCCTGCGCCCTGACTGGGGGTCAACCCTGCGACCTTTCGGTTCCCCGGCCGGCACTCAGTCCGCTGAGCCGCACCAGCCAGGGCGCCCCGTCGGATCCGGCGCAGTGAGACCCCCTGGTTGCTGCCGTGTGTGTTCTGCAGGCTCGGGCTCAGGGACCAGCAGGAGAGGGAGGTGGTGCACGTGCTGGTGGACTGCTGCCTGCAGGAGCGGAGCTACAACCCTTTCTACGCCTTCCTGGCCGGCAAGCTCTGCGGCTACGAGCGGAGGTTCCAGGTGACCGGTCCTCTCCAGGCATCCTGTTGTCTCGGCCACTTCCGGCGGGCGTCCTGCGTCGGGCCCCGGGGAGGGCAGCGGGGACAGCCCACGCCACGTCCTCTGGTGCGACACCGCACCACCCTCATCCGAGCTTTCGGCTGGCGTGAGGGACGCGTTGTGCCGCTGTCCCCGCAGGCGGCCACAGGTCGGGGAGGGCAGTGGGGCGGCCTCAGGGTCCCGGTTCGCAGGGCTCCGAGACTGGGTGACTTCGCGGGGCCCCTTAGGTGATGTCCTCGGAGAGTGAGTCCAGCCGTTCGTTGCGCTTCAGCTGTTGTCTTTTTCGTTCTCGCCTTAGATGACTTTCCAGTTCAGCATATGGGACAAGTTCCGGGACCTGGAGAACTTGCCGGCCACTAATTTCTCCAATCTGGTTCATCTGGTGGCCCACTTGTTGAAGACAAAATCACTTCCCCTCTCCATCCTCAAGGTTTGTGTGACAGGTGACGTTACTAAAGGCGATGGGAACAGTGACACAGGTGTTTGTGTTTGGTCCCCGAAGACGGCACACGGAGCTGTCCTTGTCTCCACCATGGAGCCCGGCCGGGGCGGCCTGCGGTGGGGTTTGCTGGTCAGCCAAGGCCCCGGGGCCGTGCTCTCCTTGCCAAGCGGGTCTGTGTCGGCCGTGGGCTCATGGGTGGGGCCTGATGATGGGCCCTGCGTGGCCACTGCCAAGCTGGGGGGGGGGAGGGGACACAGGGGTGCCAGTGCCCCAGAGCGGCTGTATGGCAGCCTCGGCCTCTGCCCCCACCGTAGGGCGTGTTGCAGCTTGGGCACCGCCTCGCCCACCGCCTTACCAGGGGGCATCATGGCCTGTGAAAGGCAAGCCCCCGGGTGCAGGTTTTTGGTGGACGGTGAAGCCTGGACTCAGGAGGGGGGATTCCAGGCAGCCCCCTGGGCCAGGGTCACAGGGCTGTGTGTCCTGCAAACGTGGACTGTGGGAGAGCCCAAGGGCCCGGGAGAGGGGTTGGGCCTGGATCCCTGTGCCATCTCCTCCGGGCCCCACAGCCCACAGGCCCGGCAGCGCCGTGGTTTCCTGTGTGTCCACTTGCTCCGGTCGACCTTGGTCTCTTCGGGGTGTGCTGTTGAGTTTTGGCCACTGACTGAAGACGAAGGTCGGGCCGCACACGGCTATCCCCCTTACCTGCAGGGGATCGCTCCAGAACCCCCCATGTGTGCCTGGAGCCACAGACAGCGCCGAGCCCCCATGCACCGCGCTTTCTCTCACACACACGTGCCTGTGATGAGGTTAGCGTGGGAGTCCGGCACTCAGAGAGGCGTGCAGCATCGGCTCTGTGCACAGCAGAGCAGGCACCACCAGGGGCCGCGGCAGCAGTTCCGTGGCCGTCCAGCGCCTTGCTGCCCTGTGCCGCCCTCCCTCCTGCACTGAGGTGAGGTGACGGGGTGAGGCCAGGGAGGCAGGCGTGTGGCGCAGCGTCAGGCTGGTGTGGGCCTCGTGACCCCCCAGACACAGTCTCTGCGTGCGGCTGGGCGCGGTCTCGCTCACGGCGGAGCGGCCCACTCCGACTGCACCCCGCACCTGTCTGCCGGGAAGCGTCAGCTCGGTCAGCGCAGCTGTATTTTCTCTGTGTCCTGACCCTTCCAGGTGGTCGAGTTCAGTGAGCTGGACAAGCCCAGAGTGCACTTTCTACGGAGGGTGCTGTACATGCTGCTGGTGGAAACGGAAGTTGAAGACCTGGGCGTGATCTTTGCCAGGTGGGTGCTGGCCTGTTCCAAGGCACCGCGTGGGGAGGCGCCCAAGGGGCCGTGCTCCCTCCCGCTGAATCGGAGCCGCAGGTGGCCGTGCAGCCTCGGTCCCTCTGGTCCTCAGCTCCTTTGCCACCCGCCAGGTTCGGGCACAGGAAGCCTGTCTGGCAGGGAACTGACGCCGACTCCTGGCAGGCGGGGGGCACGTGCCCCCTCAGGACTTCTCTCTTTAAAAGGAGCCAGACTCCGTCTCCCTGCCCGAGACCCGGCTGTGCTGACGGTCAGCACGGTTCCTTTCCAGGGTGTCCGACAACCCGAAGCTGGGCCTGCTGCGCGAAGGCTTGAAGCTCTTCATCAGCCACTTCCTGCTGAAGGGCGGGCAGGCGCCCCGCGGTGCCGAGGAGGCCGGCCTGCTGCGGGAGAGAGCCGAGCTCACCACCCGGGCCCTGCAGGGCAGGGCTGCGCTGAGGATGTAGGGCAGGCGGGGCGGCCCGCAGAGCCGCGGTCCGGCTGGCTGCATGTCAGATGCTGTGTTCCGGGTGTTTTCCGGTCCAGGGCTGCGCGTGTGCGTTGTAGACACTCGTGCGCGTGTGGCAGGCGCGGGCCGACACCGACAGTGCTCTCTGAGCGGCTGGGCAGGCGGCGGGCAGGCGGGAGTGGCCACGTGTGGGCCTCTCGTTTCTGCGTGGACTGGCGAGGTGGGCCACTGGAGGGGGCAGTCGCAAACACGTGGGCTCCAGGCTCACCTCACCTGTCGGTGCAGAGTTCGGAGACCGTCAGCAACACGTGGCACCTGCTCCTTGGTTGATCGTAAGGTGTTGGGAACGCACACGTCCGGGACCGTCAGTGGCTGCCGTGCACTGTCCTGCGTGGGAGCCGTGTGACCTGGCGAGGCGTGCCGCTCCTGTGCGTATCGGCTGCTTACACCCACCGAGTGGCTCCGGGCCATTGCGTGTACTGCCCTGAACCCCTTCGCAGGGCTTCCAGGGGCTGGTCCCGGGCTGCAGCCGGGGTTCGGGGGACTGGCTCCCGTGGGGACCAGCGTGTACCCGGTGAGACGCACGCCGCCTGCTGACAGCAGACTGAGCCTGCGGTGCACCTGCCACCGCCGAGACTCACAGGTGTCGCTGCGTTCAGCCCTTGGAGTGTGCGTCCCTCCCAGGTGCTGCAGACCTGATGCAAACGTCACCTTCGGTGGGGGCGGGAAGTCGCCACGTGTGCAGGAGAGACCTTTGCACGCTGTGCACACGAACCCCGCAGCGTGCTGCCCTCCACGGCGGCCGCGTGGGCAGCTGCCCGGCCTGAGGGAGGCCCCCCCCGCCCCATCGGGCCCCCTCCTCCCACTCACACAGCACCAGCGCGACCCTGCAGCAGCTCAGGGCTGGGACCTGATGTGTGTCCCAAGGGCTGCAGGCACCTGAGCTGGCAGGTCAGTCTGACCGTGTGGGAGACGTAGGGAATGCGGAGCCAGCCCCCCGCCTGGAACTGCCTCCAGGGCCCAAACGCGCGGGACGGCCGTGCCCCCGTGGGCTGAGGGCTGAGGACTGAGGGGTTGAGTGTGGCGGGAGCCTCCACCTCCTCCCGGGGTTTTCCCAAGGAGCCTCTGCTGGCTGGTGACCGGGTGTGAGGAGGGCGCCACCCGAGGGGCAGGGCTGGGAAGTCTGTGCACTCTGCCCCCTGTGCTGAGGGGAAAGGATGTCACCCCTGCACAAGCCCCATGTCCTCGTGGGTGACTGTTCACACCAACAGGGAACAGGGATGGGGGCCCCAAGCTCAGCCAGGTGGCCCTGTGACCTGCTGGGTCACAGGAGACGCCACAGGCCCAGAACGACAGGGAGAAGGAGGATTTCTGGAGACGCCCCAACCGACAGGCCTCAGGAGCCTGTGCCTATCAGTGGCCAGACCAGGGTGGGTGGGGGTGGAGGGGCACCTGGGAAGCTTCCATGGACCCGGCCGCCTTGGTCCAGGTCGGGGTCTGGCTCTGTGGAGCCTGCAGAGGTCAGGGTTCAGGGTGCAGACCTGCTGCTCCACGGGTGGCCTGAGGACCCTGGCGGAGAGTGGAGGGCGGGGGCGAGCCCAGAGCGGGCAGCCTGATGTGGGACCTTGGAGCCCACCTGAGGGGCTGAAACGGGTTGTGGGCCTGGGCTGGGGAGTCACCGGAATGGGACACGGTGCGGGCCCGGCGTCCCCGGGGGGTGGGCGGGGCAGCGTCCACTGCGGCCTCTGAAGAGCCTCCTGACGGAGCACAGGGGAGGCCCGGGCGGAGCTGAGGGACTGAGTGACACGCACGGGGGTACAGGGGTGCCAGGTGGGCCGGTTTCCGTGGGGACGTGACGGGGCCTGGGAATGGGAGCTTCGCTGATTCTCACCCTGTCGTCCGAGCCGCAGGCTGCCCGTCGGGGCCGGTGGGAGGGGTGGGGTCAGGAGGTGCCGTTTGTCTCGAGAGCTGGACGGACGGTGAAAAATGAAGCTGGCGTGATAAGATGATGAAAGGGGACAGGGGCCAGCTGGAAGCTCGCTGGGGTGACTTCGGGGGCTGCGGGCCGGGTGCATTGGGAAGACAAAGCTTCGTGTGTCCGGTCCCAGGGCTGGCGGTTTGGCCTTGAGCGCGTCCAGAGGGGGCGTGCGGGCCTCCGACCTCCCGCGGCTTCTCAGGCGCTGCTTTTCCCACCCCCACCCCCCCGCCCACCGCCCCAGCGGTGTGAGGCTTCCCGCCCTCTATTCCTGTCCCTCAGAGCCAGCTCCAGCCGGCCTGTGGCCTGGGCAGCAGGGGGGAGGTGGGCGGAGGACCGAGAGACCCCTCGCTGGGCCGGGTGAAGTCCAGACCCAGGGAGGGACTCAGCTCTGGCCCGAGTGAAACAGGCGCATTTAAAAACTGTCCCCCAGCCCTGGCTGCTGGGGCTCAGTGCACCGGGTGCCAGCCTGCGAAATGAAGGGTCACCAGTTCGATTCCCAGTCCGGGCCCAGGCCTGGGTTGTGGGCCAGGTCCCCAGGAGGGGGCGTGGAAGAAGCAGCAGATCCACGTTCCCCTCTCTCTCTAACAGCTAAATAAACTTTTTTTTTTTTTAATTGTTCTCTGTAGAAAGTCACGTATACGAACTACTTGTTTCGTTCCGTCAGCGAGAGGTGTTTCTGGAGAAAGAGGGTGGGTTCTTCCCCTTCTTCCCAGGGCTGGGCCCTGGCTGACCACTGCACGCGGCTTTCCTCTGTCCTTTACACCGGGCGGGCGGGCGGGCGGGCGCAGGTGTCCAGCTGCAAGCACACGAAACGGTCCTGCTGTGTTGCCATCCACCAGTTACCGTTCCGCAGACCGACAGCGGCACGCCTGCTTTCGCTCACCTGCACGCGCGCGTTTCGGCGGAATCGTTGGGAAGCACAGATACCATGACCCCCAACTCCAAACCTCCGCCTGGGTCCCCCGAGGCAGGACGCCCTCCTGCACCGGCAGTGCCACCGTCACCCACATTCACGCAGCCTCGTCTAGCCAGCAGGCCGGGCACAACGCCACCTGTCGTTCCAAAGTCAAGTTCCCAGCGCCGTGTCTGTCCTGGAGAGAGCACCCGCGGCTCAGGCGTGCCTGTCTCTGTAGTGCGGGACGGCCCCAGCCCGCTGCTTCCTGGCGTGCGTCACACGGGCTCTGAGGCGTGATGGTGGCCGCGCTCACGTGGGTGGGGGCGAGCCTCCACACAGGCACCTTCAGGAAGTGCTCCCTTCGGCGCCCATCACCACCGCCAACTTCACCGAAAAGGGACCTTTTAACTTCATTCTTGTTAAGGGTTTTTAATTTTTATTTAATGATTTTTAGAGGGAGAGGAAGGGGGGAGAGAGACTGAGTTGTTCCCTTTACTGGTGCATCATTGGTTCCTTCTTGCCCGTGCCCTGACCGGGGAACGGACCCGCAACCTTGGCTGGTCAGGACAGTGCTCCCACCAGTGGGAACTGCCTGGCCAGCCTGCCTTCGTCCTTCTAAAGGGGACTTAACCACCCAAAGTTCAGAACATTTTGCGAGGAAAAACGTGACGAACCGTGGCAACTCAGGTCTCTGAGTAAGCGCTTTTCCAGGGCTCGCCGAGCGCAGAGCCGCAAGTTCAAGTGTTCGGGACATAAAACACGCTTGTTTCCCTCATCAAAAATACAATGTGATTATTTGAGATTTATTCGATCCTTGCCCTCCGAGTTTTGATTAGCGGGGGAAGTACGCTCTCTTGCGGGCCCAGGCCGGCCAGCGAGGCCCATGCCGCGGCCATTAGCGCCCTTGCACATCTGGCTCAGATGGACAGCCGGGCATGCGTTACAGTCCCCTCTGCTTTCTCCATCACAGTTAATGGGGCAGATGGCGTCTGCTTCTCCACTTCAGCAGCTGTGGGACCCACGGGCTGCAGGGGTTGGCGTGGAACACGGGGGCTGGGCCTGGGGAAGGCTGGGGATGCCTGGCCCTGGGAGCTGGGACCCGGGACCCTCACACGCCATCAAAAGCCCTCCCAGACCATGAAGCAGAGCGTCCCACAGAACAGATAGATGGGCTGGGGGCCCGGCTGCTGTGGGCCTGAGGCCCTGAGCCCCAACCTGCTGACGCAGCTCTCCAAGGGCAGGGGCCCGTCCCTTCCCAAGAGTGTGGCGTCTGCCAGCCCAGCACACTCGGAGCCTACGCTGTGCTCCCGGGGAGTGTGGCAGGAGGGGCCCTTCCCTGTCATCCCCGCTTCCTGGAGGTGGCCTGGCCCCCTGGTAGGCTGGTTCACTGCGGGGCCCCGAGGGTCCCGCAGCCCCTTGCCCAGGCCGGGGGGCTGCACTGTCCCAGAGAGAGTGGCCCTGCACCTCCTGGGGCCTTCCGTTGCCGGCTGCCTGGCAGAGCTGCTGAGAAACACGCCGAGGAGGAACAGGCCACCTGGGGGTGGGGAACTGTGACCAGGACCTCAGCAGGTCTCATGACAGAGTCAGCAGAAAATGCCCTTGCTGCTCCCCCACAGAGAGGGGCCACGTGAGCAGAGGGTCCTTGTCACCCACAGCACCTGCCCAGTCAAGACTCGGGGAAGCCAGCATCCCAGGGGCTTGCAGGGCCCCGGCTCCCTGCCCGCCTGCCCACCCACCTCATCGCCAGCTCTCAAGGCTCTGGGTGCTGCAGGGACCCCAAGGGGCCATGGGCAGGGAGCCCTGTATTTTGCACCTGCCACCTGAGAGCTTGCCCTTGGCAGACACCTCATTACGAAGGGCAGGCCAGCCGGGGGGCCCCCTACCTGCCTGGCGGAATAATAAAGCACTTTGTTACCTGCGAGCGAGAGGCCTGATAAAAGCAGAATATTATCAGGGCCCCTGCGATTAGGAGGCAGCTGGGCGCTGGAGGCTGGGTAACATTTATGAGCAAACATAATTTATTTCTGTTCTCTGATTATGAAGGTCGCGGTGGTTTGACCCCGCCGGGAAGGCCTCCCGAACATTATCTGGGCAAGCGGGGCTGGGAACGAAAACACCGGTGCTCATTAAAAGCGAATTACTTTGTTTTGCGAAGATAGGAGATAGGAGGCCTGCCGGAGGGGGCAGGGCGGCCCCCCACCCCGGGGCCGAGGGCGGGGCCGGACAGGAAGGGAACCTGCCGCCCACCTGCAGACCACAGCTCTGAGGGCCACCTTGGGGATCTGGGCCACTTGGAAAACCCTCGGGGGGGTTTAGGCAGTTTTGAACACCAAGAGGGCTTATGTGTGACCTCCTTACCTGTGAAGACAAAGAGGGGGCGTCCAGAGCCCCGAAACTGGCCCCCATTTCTGGCCTTAAACTTAGGAGAGGACCCAATGGTTTCCATGCGCTGGCTTCACTGTTTGAAGCGGCCGTGTGGACTGGGCTCTCTGTTCACTGTTGCCCCCTGGGCCTGTCCCACCGTGACTCACGTGTCTGAGCTGCCCTGGCCGACGAGGTGGGTCCTTGCACTTGCTGGGCTCTTGACCGTGATGTAGACCTGAAGCCAGGTATTGGCAGGTCACCGGCTGCTGCTGATGGACTCTCGGCCACAGATGGGGGGTGGCCAGGTAGGAGAGTGGGCAGGGGAGAGACGGCAGGGGCCGGAGCCAGCGGGCGAGCTTGGGTGTGTCTGCGGCAGACCCGGCTCACAGTGGGCCGTGAAGACAGAGGACTGAGGTGACTCTGGGTCACCCATTGGCTGAAACACCTGGGTGGATGGTGGCACCTCTGCTGAAGTGGGGAGGCTGTCAATTTACCAGGCCTTTTCTCTGCATTCTTCTCGACACTGGACACGATGGGAAGTTTAAAAAAAAAAAAAAGGCTTAACACAGGTAGAATGGTAAATTCAGAGACAGGAGGTGGGCAGGGCTGGGGGGCTGGGGGGAGAGGCAGGGAGGGTCCCGTGGGGACAGAGCCGGCTGGAGGTGGGGTGTGATCGCAGTCACGCCGCGGAAGTGCGCGCTTACGTGAGGTCCCAGCGGTCCGGCATGTGTGTATGTCACCACAACACACACAGCCCTGGCCGGTGTGGCTGAGTGGACTGAGCACCGGCCTGCAAACCAAAGGGTCGCTGGTTCTATTCCCAATCAGGGCACAGGCCTGGGTTGAGGGCCAGTTCCCCAGTGGGGGGCGCTCAAGAGGCAACCACACATTGATGTTTCTCTCCCTCTCTTCCTCCTTCCCTTCCCTTGCTCTAAAAATAAATAAAATATTAATAAAATAAATGAAAACAGAACCCAGGCCCACAGCTTGCTTGTTTCACACTGTCCATTCCCCCTCAGAGCAGAGCCCTGTCCTGAGCGAGGTCCGTGGCTGAAGGCAATGCGCCCTCTGCTCCCCGAGTGACCCTGTGCTGCTGGTTGTGGCCCTGCTGAGTTCTAGCTCGCTGCCCTGACTGGTGGGGCTCGGTTCCTGGGGCGTCGTCCCACAAAGCGAAGAGTCGCTAGTTCGATCCCCAGTCAGGATACAGGCCTGGGTTGCAGGTTCGGTCCCTGGTCAGGGTGCATGTGCGAGGCAACCGCTTGATGTTTCTCTCTCTTCCCCTCTCTCTAAAAATAAATAAATAAAAACGTTAAAAAACAGATTTCTAGCCAATCAAATGGACATGTAAATTCCACTTTCTGAACTGGGAAGGGTGCACACTTATTTTTCCTTTGTCCCTGTTGGTGGGATGGGGACCCCGGGCCTCTGTCCTGAGCCACGGAGGGAAAGGCCTGGGTCCCTGGTGCCCAGGGGTGGAGGGGGGTGGGTGGAGCAGCTCTGGGCAGCCTGGGTTTATGGGAGAGAAGTGAGCTTCTGCCTGAGAAAGCTGCCGTGGCTTTGTCTCTCCCGGCCCCTGAGCCCACCCTAACCCTGACTGATGGAGTAGCCCGGTGTGGGGGGACAGCCCACTGGACCGTAGTCTCAAAGAGGACATGGTTACGCACTGGACGGCGGCTGTGCAGACTGCTCCAGGGTGCCGCCCGCTCCGCCACCCTCCTGGGCCACCAGCCTGCAGCCTGCCCCAACGCAGGGCCCCAACGCAGGGCCCCAGCGCAGGCCACGGCTCCGAGGTCCTCCGCTGTCTGTCCGGTGCTCGGGGCAGAGGGCTCCTCAATGATGGTCCCCGAATCAGGACGGTGGAGCTTACAGCTTCGGGGCCAGAGCTCACTAACGCTCTGGAGCAGGCGGCTCACGAAGGTGGGCCGTGCCGAGGGGTGTGCGTGGGGTGAGCACTTTTCCTGGGCCACCGGGAGCCCAGAGGGTGGTCACCTAAACAACAGTCGTGATGAGTCTCCTGTGGGGGGGGGAGCAGTGTGGGGCGGGTGGGCCTTGCGGACTCTGGTGGCTGCAGGTCAGCTGGCCCGCAGGTCTCCATGGGACAACTGTCCTGCAGGCATTTCCTGGCTCCTGGCTCCTGTCCTGGGGCCCCTGTGAGTCCCAAGGAATCACCCCTAGGTCGATCCCCATCTCCTTCCCAGAGCATCTGGAGCTCTGACTGCCGGGACCCTCGCCCCAGCGTGGGTGGGGGGCAGTGCTCTGTGTGGCAGGCAGGTCTGGGGGCCATGGCCCAGACAGGCACCTTCCCTAACAAGGGGCAGGTGTTGGTGCGTTTGTAGAATCATCCCAGGGGCCTGTACGCGGTACCCGGCACGTGACCAGCCTCCTGTGCGTGAGACGGGAACCGAGAGTCCCCATCCTGCAGCCGGGGACACCGGGCACAGCGAGCTCAAAGGATCTGTCCCAGCCACACACTGAGTGAGGCCGGACACCGTCCCAGGTGGCCAGGCCCGGGGTCCCACCCTTCTTCCCAGCCCTCTGCTCTGGCCACAGGAAGTTCACCGGGGTCACAGGCTTGCATCCTGTCTGGAAGGGTGGCTGGGGCCAGGGACAGCGAGGATGGCAAGTCACAGATGTAGACACACTGCGTGCAGGGGCTGTGAAGGGCATCTGGTGTCACTGGGAGGTCAGAGAGCGAGTACAGTCCATGTCCTGTGCTGGGGGTGCCCAAGCCCCTCCTTCCACAGGTCTCCCCGAGTCTCTAAAGAAGAAGTGCATCTTTTAGGTGGAAATGTCATCGTTCTCTTTTATTTTCCAGAGTGTTTTTAGAACATGTGTAGTAATTATTAAGAAACCACACACCTAAATACTAACCCAATGTTATATGTGAATTATATCTGAATAAATCAGACATGTTATCTGTTTCTGTCTCAAAATTCCCACTCCCACCCCCAAACATGCCTGTCTCTTCCGTCTGCTGGAATATTTATTTATCCACCATAACAGACAGGAACGTTAGTACACGTTCAATCATGCGCACTCAGGCTAAATATCCCCTACTATTATTTTTTTAAGGTTTTGTGTAGTTATTTTTTTAGAGAAAGGGGAAGGGAGGGAGAAAGAGAGGGAGAGAAACATCGGTGTTTAGTTGCCTCTCACACGCCCCCTACTGGGGACCTGGCCCGCAACCCAGGCATGCGCCCTGACTGGGAATCGAACTGGCGACCTTTCCGCTAACCCCCCGAGACACACCAGGCAACGCTCCCAAGGTCCCCAGTTCCTCTCACCCAGCCCCTTAGAAGCAGGCAGGCCGGCTCTACAACCCGATTTCTCACATTCCCGCCACTCCGCACAGCAGCAGACTCCTGCCTGGTGGCCGCCGGGGTGGCAGCTGGGTGGGTGACAGCTGTGCTCAGTGCCTCAGACTCCGTCCCTGCACTGGTTTTGCTTCACAGCGACCCCAGTCCTGCACACGGCCTATGCGCTTGTGCCCGGCTTACACCGTGGAACTCAAGGGCCTACTCCCAGTTCTTCACACCTTCTCTTCAGGCTACAACTCCGGGGGGTGGTGGGGGGGGCGGGGGGAGGTTTCTGTCTGTTTCATTCACAATGTATCCCTCTGCTTGAAAAGTAGCAGCTGCGCTAAGAGGACGGGCTGCGTGAAGGAGTGCGTGGATGGACTTCCCAGTTTGCTACCGCCGTCTATTTTGAGGGTGAAGAGTCTGCAGGGTCACACAGGTCCCCAGTCCCAGGACGCACGGCAACCTGGCAGCGGCGTGTGGAAGAAACTCATCACCAGGAGAAACCCGCCAGGTGCTGAGAGGTAAGAAAGAAGTAGGTGTCGCGGACCCGGGAAGGAACACCGTTTGCATTTCCTTCTCTGTTTAAGTTACCTGCAGGTTTCCTGTCGCGGTGCTGGGGGCGGCCCCAGCTGCTGCGGCTTGTGGGGGGCGCGCCTACGCCCCCACCTGCTGGCCAGCCTGCGCCCCCCAGCCCGCCGCCTGCCCCAGAACCACCCCGACTCCCTGTGTCCTTCCTTCTCCTGCAGGGCAGCACGGAGGACAGCGTTTTATGCCTGGGAGAAAGGCTACTACTCATCAGGTGCGCCGTAGTGTTGAAAAGGGACTAACACGAAAACCAGAGGCTTAACAGCAACGGGGTCGCTCTGACCACAGCGGGCAGGCACCCACCCCAGCGCTCAGACCACACACACCCCAACTTCCCAGAGCTGCTCAGCTGCCCTTCCAAGTGCTGGGTGCCCTTCCACCTGGCCAGGTGGGGACGCCCCTGAGCGGCAGGGAGCTGACAGGTCGCTGCATCTGGGGGACAACGGAGGGGCCCCAGCGCAGCGCCCCTGGCCTGACCCCACGCCCCGCCCACCCCAGATTAGGCGGCGGCCTTTGTTCCTCCCCAGCTGGGTAAACCGCGCCCCCGGCCCCTCTCGGCGGCACCCTTTGTGTGGCCCAGCGCGGCGGACAATGGCCAGCGGAGCCGCACCGAGCCCGACACCTTGCTTGTGTACATTTGGGGGGCGGGGGGCGGCCAGGTGCATGGGCCTCGGAATGCAGGGTCGACGCGGGGCCGGTGGGAGGGGGCTCCCACCTTCTCCGGAGGGGGTGCGGGGACAGCAGGGGTGGGGGTCTCCCGTCCTGGGAGGTGAAGACCCATCCTGGTTTGCCCGCACTGGGACCCCAGCCCAGGGACCCTGGTGGCCGGAAAGGGCTGGCGAGGGGGCGGGGAGGTGGGGAGCCGGAGGCTGTTTCTTGTCGGCGTCCCGTGTGGGACACACCTGGCTGGTCGTAAAGTGATTTACGAAGTGAAAGTGTTGAGCGAGGCCACCAGCTGGAGGCCCGGCCCGGCGCTGTGTTTTTTATTAGGTGCCCTATTACGGAAAATAAACTGTAATCCGACCATAAAAACCAAATCTGAAAAACATATTTGCCCTTGTGGCCTGGATTGGGCTGCATTCCTGCTGGAGGTCCCGCCTCTGGGGGGATTAGTTTTATTGAGGGAGACGCGGAGTGCGCAGGACTTTGACACGGGGTGGGGGCACATTGGGGCGGGCCACCCCGAGGACACTGCCCCCCCCACGGGCCTGCTCCACTCCTAGGGCCCCTCCCAGCGGCGCCCCCACCACCAGCCCCACCGCCCTGCACCTAGGGGCCGCTCTCACCCCACCCCGAGTGCAACTCTGAACTGCCCTCCACCCCAGGGGAGGGGTCACAGGGGAGGCCCCAGGGTGGGGATCAGTGAACCCACAAACCTGGGAGGTGCTCCAGGGCCCTGGCCTGCATCTCGGGGGTGGCGCCCAAGCTCACGGGACTGCAGGGGCTCGGGCAGTGGTGGGGACTAGGGGCCAGGTCCTCCCTTCCTGGGCCTTGTCTGTGGCCAGGATTCCCCCAGCAGGTCTGCCCTACCTTTAGAGGGGAGGGGGAGGGAAAGGGAGGAGGTGGAGCAAGGGGGAGAGTAGGCAGAGGAGGTGAGAGAGGGAGGGAGGAGGAAGAGGGAGGGAGGGAGGGAGGAAGGTCGTCTTTGTTGTGACCACCTGAAGCATTTCTCACCGGGTGTCCGGTCCAGTCCTGTTAACTGGACACATTTCGTTGGCAACAGATCTCTGGAACCGGTTCCTCCTGCAAAACCCAAACTTCGCCCCCGTTCCACTGCCCCCCTTTCCCTCCTCCCTGCCCCTGGCAACCACCCTGCCACCTTCTGTCCCTCGGAGTCTGACCGTTTCAGATCCACGTACAAGGAGAGCTGTGCAGGGTTTCGGTGGCTGGCTCGTTCCACTCCGCACAGCGGGCTCTGGGTTCACGCCCCGTGCCGTGGCGTTGAGAAGGGTTCCTTCTTGTGTGAGGCTGGATAACATTCTGTTTTACGTCCGTGATCCATTTCCTCGGTCTGTCCACCCCGGGGGACCGCCCCCCGGGGCTGCTTCCGCCCTGGGCCCTCGAGCCTCGCTGCAGTGAGCTGGGGAGCAAACGTCTCTCCCAGGTCCTGCCTTTAATTCTTTCGGGATACACACCCAGAAGCAGGGTCGCTGGCCCGTGAGGTACTTCTAGCTTGTGTTTGATTTTTTTTTTTTTTTGGTAGGGATGTCCATGCTGTTTCCGCCGTGGCTGCGTGCATAGTTTTTTTACATTGCTAGTAACCATGCACAGGGCCCCAACTTCTCCCGTCCTCACCGACATTGCTTCCTGTGTTGTTCCGCTTCTACCACAGCTACGCCGGACGGTGAGGCGGCTGGCACGTCCCCCGCGAGCAGGGTTGCTGCGTGCCTGCCACGTGCTGTGGGCCGCTCCGTGTGGCTTCCTCGGGGAAAGTCTATTCCAGTCCTTTGTCTGCTTTCTCACTGGATTTTCGTTGTTGCATTGTCTGGGTCCTTTCTGCCATGGGTGTTGGGCTCTTCGCGGAGAGATGGTTTGCAAATGTTCTCTCATTGCCAGGGGTACCTTTCCATTTCTGTCGCTGGGCTCCGTTTGCCTCGCAGAGGTGTTGACAGTTAAGTTCATCTGTTCTTGTTTCTGTTGTCTGTGCTTTCGGCATCACGGACACCCTCCAGAGCTGACCGTGCCCAGTGGCCTCCATCTGGGGACAAGCCCAGTGCGGGGGATACGGGCCCGCTGGGGTTCGTTCTGGCCGAATACGCCCTTCCCACACTTAAGGGGCCCGGACGCTGGGCGCCTGCAGAACTGGACAGGACACCTGTGGGCTGTCACCTGGCAGGGGGGTGCAGATTGATTCCTTTGTCACAAACAGGATTTCTCCCCATTCTTTCAGTTCTATTGGGGACCTTGCACAGGCCAAACACCCTGCTGGGGGGACGAAGGAGAGACCTTGCTTTCCCTCCAGGGTGGGCACCTCAGGTGGGACCCTCCAGAGGGTTGCCCGGGGAAGCCCCACCGCACCAGGGAGGGCTCCAGGCCAGAGGCCCACTGGCTCGCCGGAAAGCCTGGGCTTGTCTGGAAGCAACAGCTCATCTTCTTCGGGGCTCCGGCTGGGGCGACCGGGCGCGGGTGCTGGGAACCATCCTCCGGGCGCAGGGGGTCCTGGCGGAACAGGGCCGGACGGGCTGGTGGCGCTCGTCACTCGGAATGAATCGTTCGCTGTGCCCGGAGTGGGTGAGGACGAGCCAGTGATTATATTTAAATTTGCTATAATTGATTTGGGGAAGAGCTACTGTGACAAGAACGAATTGATCATTAAATTTATTAGTGAGATAAATTCCACCGCGATTAAGAAGCTGGCTGGAGCACCCGGGCCGAGGGCCGTGCTGCCTTCCCAGCCGCCAAGTCGCACGCCAAGCCCGGGCTGGCTCGGCTGGGGCGGGGGCGGGACCATAATAGTCATGTCCCTCGGCGCCCCCTTCCCCTGGTCGCAGAGGGAGCGGGTCTGTCCCCTGGGCGAAGGGACAGAACCGTGAAGCCCGACTCCAGGGCGGCTGCCCAGCGTGGCGGTGGGGGCGCCGAGGCTGCGCCCCCGAGCAGGGGGCGCGGGAATAAACCCCAGATGCGGAGCCAGCCGGGAAAGTGATGGCCGCAGGCTGAACCCACCAATGCGCTCGAAATGAACACGAGGTACACACAGCGCGCAGACTGCTTTCCACCCAAAGGCGCGTCTCTCTCCTCTCCCACCCGCCCCTCCCTCCGGCTTCCCCACCGGTTGCAACCCGGGTCCCGTCGCCAAAGCACCTTTGGACCCCGAGGCGGCCAGGCCCGCGCCCAACCGCTGCTCCCGCCGGGCTCCTGCGGTCGCGCCCGGGCCTTGGCTGGGGTTGGATTTTATGGAAGGAGCCGGGGTGATAATGAGCTGCCACAGAGGATATTAATCTCACCCGGGCCTCGAGGTGAAGGAGGGGCCCCGCTGGCCTGCGCGTAATCACCCGAATGAAACGCCAGGCCCTTCTGAACTCATTTATCAGCCGGGAGCCCGGGGAGCGGTGGGGGAGGGGGCCGAGGAGCTCACCCCGCGCCCAGGCGCCGGGTGGGAGAAGGAACGAGGAAGAGGAGCAGTGTCCCTGTCGCGGAATGCCTCCAGGCCCCGGAGAGGCCCGGCTCCGCTCCGCAGCCGGCGGGGGCCCGGAGCCCGCAGGGCGCACGCGGCCAGCATGTGCGGCACACATGCGCGGGCCGGCGGGTGATTGATGGCGCGCCGCGGAGGTTTGTTAACCCGGAGCAGCCCGGGCGCGAAGCCTTCCTGTCGCCTTCCCTGTCCGCGCGGATATGTGCGCGCAGACCCCAGAAAGCCGGTGCGGGCCGGCGCTCGGGAGGTTCCTCGCTGGGGAAGGAGAAACCCAGCCCTTCGCGACCCCATCGGGGATACGTGCGCCAGCGAGCACCCTGGCCACACCGACCCCTAGACCCAGTCCCGCTTCTTTTCGGAAACATTCAGAGGGTGTTTCCACTTCGGGAGCGTCAGGGAAGCAAGAAGGCCCGCAAGGAAACAGGAAAACACACACGCAGGTCCGGAGTCGCTCTCCTGGGGCTCGGCATCCGGGACAGATGTGAGCCAGGCATCCCGACACGCGCACACCTGGCCTCAGGTGCTCTTCCCGGCGCTTCGCACCTGCGACTCGCCAGCAGCGGAATCCAGTTCCCCGCCCGCTCAGGGCCCAGAAGCAGGAGGCGGTCCTCACACTCGGCTGCGATCCGAGATTCAGATTCTCACCTCCAGCTGGGAAGTGCCTCGGGGAGGGTGGGGGCGGGGGGGGGACCACCATCCTTCAACAACAGAAATTGTAAAGCCGGTGCCCTAACTCACCCCCCCCCCCCCGCCCAGGCAAGAGATCTGCACGCTTCTCCAGTAAAAAACCAATTTATTTTACATTCCATCGTGGGCGATGGGAGAAGCTAAATAATTTAGCATGCATACGTAGACGTTTCTTTTTTATATATAAATACAATGTACAAAAATAAAGACAGTACAGTTTTGAGATTTCCAGCAGTCTGCACGCCCATGACATAGTTTTCCCCGCTAAGATACATAAGCACAAAACATTTCTTTCTTCCCTTTTTTTCCAAGACTCGGCAGAATGGCGTTTCCAGAGAAGGTTTCAAGTTTCCAGGTCCTTTAACACTGTAGGTTTCTGCCTTCTCCATTCTGGACGGGGGAAGCTGGGAGGCCGCCCCTGGTGGCTTTGGCTCTTCTCGCAGACACCGCCCCCCAACACTACCCGAAATTAAATTGATAAGAACGAGAGTTCAAGTTCGACCCCGCTGGGCCTGCCCCTCTGCCCACGCAAGGGCGGAGAGGAGCTGTGGCCCACGCGGGCAGCCCCCGGGACGCAGCGCGAGGCCGCGGCGTCCGGGCATCCCCTGCGTCCCCGTCGCGCGCCCGGGTCCTACTGGGGTGGGGGCTGGTGCCCGGGCCTGGGGGGCGGGGAGTCGGCCCCGGAGGAGCAGTCGGAGGAGGGGGCCTGCGTGCTAGCGCCGTTGCTGTAAGCGAAATGGTCTTCCTCCTCCTCGTCCTCGTCGTCCTCCGGGTCACTGTCCCTCAAGTCCCGCAGGCGCCGCGCGCCGCCCTTGTCCCCGGGCGCCGGCGGCCCCAGCAGCCCCTCGTCGCCCTGGTCCTCCGCGGCGCCGCCTCTGCCCGCAGCCCCGCCGCCCCGCTGCTTCTCCGCCTCCTGCGCCGCCTGCTCTTTGGCCTTCTTGCTGCGTTTCCACTTCATCCGCCGGTTCTGGAACCAGATCTTCACCTGGGGGGCACAAGACGGTCAGACGCTGCCCCCGCCTCCCCCGTGCATCCCGTGTCCCCTCCGCGAGCCGGGTTCGGATCGCAGGACTGAAACTCCAGGGGCCGCTGCGCCCCGACCCGCGGAGGAAGGCCAGGGCGGCTCGGCGAGGCTGCGAACCCCAGGATGCCCCCTCCTCTCTTTCTGGAACAGATAGTCTCTGACAGCGGCCTGGGGCCGCCTGCTTCAGGACCAGGAAGGGCAGGAGCGTGGAAATGCAGCTCCCGGGGCCTCGCCCCAACCCACTAAGACCTCTGGGGCGCAGAAGCCGAGTCCTGGCCTGGCGGGGGGCACTGCACTCTCCCCGCACCCCACGGTGGGAAGGGAGCGGCTCCGGGTGCTCGGCCACGCGGGGCGGAGTGCAGAGGTGGGGGTGTCCTCAGGGGCCAGGAGGTGCTGGGGCGCTAGGGCGGGCAGCTCACCTGGGTCTCCGTGAGCATCAGCGACGTGGCCACCTCGAAGCGCTTGGGCCGCGACAGGTACTTGTTGAGCTTGAACTGGTGCTCCAGCTCCAGCAGCTGCTGGCTGGTGAAGGCCGTGCGAGGCCGGCGGCACTTTCCCAGGAGGTTCGACTGGGCCTGGGCTGCAGGGGCGGACGCGGAGGGACCCGGGTGAGGCACAGCCTGGCTGTCCTCCCACTCTCCGGGTCCCCCTGCCCAGGGCCTACAGCGTGACACCTCTTCCCTCAATGTCAGCGGCCCCTCCCCAGGGGACGGGTCAGCTGGAGCCGAGGCCCTGGAGGCTGGGTGGAAGCAGACGGTTCAGATTTGATGGGGCCAGATCTTTTGGGGCCCGGGTGTCTGATTCAAAAGAGCCTAGGACTCAGGTGCACCCTGTCCACCAGGGGGGGAGGGGAGGAGGGGGGCGCTGGGCAGAAAGAAGGGTCACAAAGACCAGAAGCAGAGGCCTGAAGGGTGCACCACCTCCCCACTCCTCAGCCGCCTCCAACCGAGGCCCAGATCCCAACGGCCTCCCCAGAGTCACTGCTTCGTCCCCAGCTGGGGGCTGTGCAGGCTCCTTAAGTACAAAGGGTAAAGGAGAAAGGGAAGGACTGGAAGGAAGGGAGGAAGGAATAACCCTGGCTTTACACTGGAGTGTTAACCAGAGACCTTCCCTCCTTGAAAATGTTTTCTTGACAACCTGCCCCCGGGGCAGGGAGGGACTGGACAGAGGAGACTGGAATTCTTTTCCGGACAACTCCCATGATGCAAATGAAAAGACCTGGGCAGGGAGAACTCTGCTTTCCGGGCACCGAAGGGGGTCCCTCACTTTATTTACACAATTTCACGCGGTTACAGCACAGGGAATTTTTAGGACTTCAAAACGAGACTTCCCTTGATTTCCCAGGGGCCTGACAAGCGTCAGACAATAAAAGGAAAGACAGAAGAAAAGAGGCCGGCCCGCGGAGGAGGAGGAGCTGCTCCCCCGGGAAGGGCAATTTGCTTTATGGGAGGCCCCCGCCCCCGGCTTTAAGCTAAACAAGCCCCGAATTCCCAACGCGACAATGCGGGACAGCTCTAATTAAAACACCGGCTCCGAGGGGACCATCTGGGAAATGCCGTCGGGCAGCAGAGACGGCCCATTAAAGGAACCGAACGGGTCTTCCGGCGACCAGAGAGGCACCCGGGCACATTCCACACCCCGGCTGGCTCCTAACTGCCCTTCAGGGCTCGTGTCCCGCATTCCTCTCTGGACTGCGAGCGGCCTGGGTGTCCAGTTGGCCACCCTCTGGGCCAAAATTGGGAGGCAGAGATGGGCGAAGTGTGTTGGCAAACGCACGTGGCTCTAAGCAGTTTCCCGAGTGACCTTGGGCTCCGTCCGTGAAGGCCGGAGAAAGTGGCTGGGTGGCTTCGGCACCCAGCACCCAGGGGGGCCAGTGTGCAAGGGGTGTGCTGGGCACCAGGCGCCCCAGGGTGCTTTGGGTTTGCCTAACCGGAGACCACCTGTGTCTAAGGCAGCAGCCCCCCAGCTGAGAGGTGAGAGCGAGCATCCCTTTCCTTTTGGGGGCTCAACTCCAGGGAGAGGCTCCCCAATGGGGAGGGATGGGAGCAGAGCTGGGCAAAAAGGCCAGGGTGGCCGCAGGCAGACAGTGCCCTCGCTGGGATTTTCTCACCGGGCTGCGACTTCTGCAGCCCTCTGGGGCCCTAGCTTTTCTCTGTTTAGTCACAGCCACGGCCGCTAACAGAGGGATCTGAATCCTGGCGAGTGTTTATTTCTGTTTTCTTTTTGGCTTTTTCCCTCTCCCATGCCTGCATCTCCTCAGTCTAAACAAATCCACTCAGACAGAAACAATGGGGTCTCTTTGTTTGGGTGTTGGGCGCTGGAAGCACAAGCCTTATGCATCTTCCTCTGAGCCTCGCGGGTGGGGCCTCGGCGGAGACCCAGACTCCCCACGGCACGCAGTCCCTGAGCCAGGAAAGCCAGGGCCCACCGGGGCGGGTTGTCCTGCCCCGGGATGGTGGGCGCACGGCTCCCAGTCCACCGGTTCTCGGTGTTGGAGGTAGCCGGCCCTCTCTCTCTCCTACCTAGGGGAGGGGGCTCGATTCTGTGTTGGGTGCCCCCAATTCAAAACGGGCACCTGCGGAGCAGAGTGCCTTCGGTGGGGTCCCTGAAGGAGGGGCCTCTCCCGGCCCACACGGGCCCATGCGCCACCGCTTCTGGGGCTTCGCACCCTGGATTCAGCGCCCTTCCGCAGGCAGGCAGAGCGCGGGGAAGGCCCGGAGGCCCTGGCGTCTCTGAGCCCGTTTATCTCCTGCTGCTCCCCGCTCTCTCCCTCTCCTGGAAGGGACCGGGGGTCCCCCTGGACCCCAGAATGCGGGGCAAAGTCACGCCTGTTTCCCGGGATGGGAGCGCCTGGTTCCCGACCCCCAGGCCCGCCTGACTCAGGCTCCGAGCCGCTCCTTCCCCAGCCACTTCCTTCTCCCGGGGCCTGCCGGTTAATCATTAGATTTTAGCCTCACTCCTCCAGCTGCCTCTAACCGTAGAAAGAGAAAGAAGGCAAGGTCCGCGCGTGGCCATTTTAATAATTCGCTGCCCACCCCGCACGGCGCAGCCCGCACGAGTCCTCGAAGGCCCCGGGCAGAGCGGGGCGGCTTCGCGGCGCGGGCACAGCTCGCTCGGAACAGAGAACCAGAGGAGGGCGGTGCCCGGTAGAGGCGGATGGACGCGCGAGATAACCGCCTGCCTGGAGCCCCTACCCGGGTTTTCCTCCCTCCCCGGCCCGAGGGCTGCGCGGCACTCACAGTTGAAGTCGGGCATCTTGGGCAGGATCATGCCCGCGGTGGACGCGCGCAGCCACTGGTCCAGCTGGAAGGTGCCGGCGCCCAGCTTGATGGGGTCGACGGGGTGCGCGGGGTGCGCGCCCTGCACCTGCGGGTACGAGTAGGAGAGCGCCGGGTGCTGGCCGGCTAGGACCGCCGCCGCCGCCGCCGCCGAGTAGCCGTAGACCGGGTGGCCGTAGAGCGCCGCTTGCGCCGGGAGCCCCGCGCCGCCCTGCGCGCCCCCCGGGTGCAGCCCCAGCGCCAGGCTCCCCGCGGCGGCGGCGGCAGCGGCGGCGGCGGCGCCCGGGTGCGCGTGGTGGTGCGGAGCCCCCGGCCCGCCGCCCGCGCCGCCCGCGCCCAGGAAGCCTGGCTTGGGCAGCAGGGCGCCGTGCGCGGCCAGCAGGCGCGGCGGCGACGGGCTCTCGGCTCGCAGGCGGTCGGCCGGCGCCGCGGGCGGCTCCGAGGACGTGGGGCTGCAGCCGCCGCTCGCCCCGCTGCTCGCCCCGCCGCCGCCCGGGCCAGAAGCGGCGGCCGCGAGCGAGGTGACCAGGGCCAGCGGCGCGGTTTGCGCCGAGGCCGCTCGCGGGGGGTCCACCGCCAGCAGCGCGTCGATGCGGAAATTTTTGGATTTTTCCATCGGCTCGCGAGGGGCTGGCGATCGGGGCCGGGTGGCGGGTGACGCGGCCGTGTGTGGAGGCGCGGAGTCTGTGCGTGGCGTGGCAAGCCCGAGGGCTCGGTATTGTTACGATGATTATTTGCCAATAATCAAAGTCGCCGCCGGAAACTCAGCCGAGAGTGACCATGTCCAGAGCCTCCTCCGCGAGGGCCCCGCCCCGGCCGCGCTCCCACGCGCTCGCACAAACTCCACGCGAGTGCTGGGGCGCCGGGCGGAGGCCGCTGGCGCCGTGCTGGGGACCCGCGCCCCTGCGCGCACTTGAAGCGCAGCGCGGCCGCGGATTGGCGCGCGCGGGGGGGCCCGAGGAGGGGCGCCGGCCCGGCCATTGGTCGAAGGGCGCACCTGTCACCGTCGCGGCCGCCCGCCGCCCCGCCCCTGCGCCGCGGGGTCCTAAACAGCCCGGGGTGTGGAGCTGCGGTGGCGGGGAGGGGACTGCGACCATGGGTTGGAAAGCTCTGAGGAGCAACCTAGGGTCTCTGCTCGCTTTCCTTGGAGTGCCGAGCAGGGCGGCAGGCACTGGCGACCCCGGGGGCCCGGGGGTGCCCCCCAGGGCGGCCAAACTCCAGACTCCCAGACACTCATTCCCGCTCTGAGCCCGAGTCCCCCAGGGCCAGCAGAGCGCGTCCTCTCCCGCCGCCTCGCCAGCGGGGGAGTTTGTCCAGGCTGCTTCCAGAGCCAGCCACCCTGCGCAGTGGCTGCAGCGCAGAGAAGACCGACCCGGGCCCCCAGGCCTCGCTCTCGGGTGTCTGCGACGCACAGGAGCGGTTTGTGTCCCTGTCGCCGGCCCTCTGCAGGTGGAACCTTCTCACCTCCTCTGGGGAGTGCTGTGCATTTCAGGGGTCGTGTGTGGGGCGCGTCCTTGCGCGTGTGCGCGTCAGTTTGCGATCCACAGAGGTCGCCGCGAGCCCCTGCCCGGCCAGGCGCAGAGGGTAGCGTCTGCGTGCCTGCGGCCTGCAGACCTGGTCGGCCTGGAGACCTGTCCGCCTCGCGTGCAGCAGGTCCGCGGTGGCAGCCCTTTCTCTCTGCCAGGGCATCCCCTTGGGCTGGTAGGACACCGCGCCCTCCTCCACCTCGGGGGCAGGCGTTGCCCTGAGGCTGGTCGCGCTGACGCAGGCCGCACGATGCTGTGGGTGCCCCTCTCCGGCCTGCAGCGCCCTGGAAAATCGGCCGGAAGGCCGAGCAAGGTAGTGGCGTGAGAATCCAGGCCCGTCTCTCCCACCCATCCCCCATGCCTCAAATATTTACAGTAAAAACACTTAAAAGGGCTTTCCTACGAGGAAAGAATCACCGCACAGGTAACCCCGACACCAGGCCTTGTCAATAGCGCCATCAGAGCGAGTTACCTCCCCAGACAGGTGTGGGAACGCGGGGGACGGTGTGTAGTTTCAGGTTCTGGAAGCTGGCTTCTCCGGCGGCCGAGAGGTGAAGACAGGGCAGGCAGGGGCCTGGGGAGGGGCAGAGCGCCCAGGACACACTCCCCGCCAGGGACGCTGTAAAATTAGCAGGTCCGGTTGCCACAGGAGGGAATTTTTTTTTTTTTCCAAAGGTAAATACCGTGTAGGGACCGTGTTGTTTTTCCTCAAAAGGCTTTTTACCTCCGTGAGAGCTGGTTGCAGGGGTTCTGTGGTCGGGAGTCGGGTTTCTTTGCCCTTACCACCCCCCGGGGGGTTCCAACAGACACACAGGAGTAGCCGGTGACTGGGGGGTGTGCCCTGGGCCACCTCGACCTGCGGTGACTGTTGGGCAGCGTTGCGAAACCCGGCATCAACTTGCAAATAGGAAGGACAGCATTTCCCGGGGGTCTCTGTCCTCCGATGGCATCTTTTGGAGGAAATAAAAGTGCGGCCCTGCCTCTAAGGGGCGAGCGGGGGACACACCCATTCCGGTGTGCCCCTGAGGTTTCTAGAATTATCTCCCTCAACCTCCATTTTATCGAGGGCAGGGTCAGCGAGGTTGAGACTGTTCTCCCCGGCTAACTGTTCAGCCGCAGAACTGGGATTGGGACCAGGTGTGGCTGCAGGGGCCACCCCCTCCCGCCTGGGCCCGCCAGTGTCCGCGACCCCTGTGTCCCCTTTGCCCCCTGCCTGGTGCCCTGGGGAAAGGAGGGCTATGCAGAGGCCTGAGATGCCGAGAGCCACCTCAGGGCAGGAAACCCTTCACCCTTCTCAGACTGGTGTCTAGGGTGTCGTCTGCCTCCCTAAGACAGAGAGCAATTGTGACCCCTGCCCTCCCACTCCCACGCACACACACACACACAGGGCTGAGGCCCTAAGATGACAGGCCTTTCTGGGTCTGGTCACCTCTCCCTCTGTCTGTCTGCTGGGACAGGTCAGCTGGTCGTGAGAGCTCCCACCCACCGGCCAGACCCAGGAGGCTGGTGGCGGGGAGTGACTGCCAAGTAAATTCCCCCAGATCAGCCTGCTGCCCTGTCTCCCACCCAGAACACCCACTGCCAGGACCCCACGGCCCTTGCACCTGGGGACGGGTGAGCAGGCTAGACTCACCGAACACCCCCCTCCCTCAACAACGCCCTTGTGTTTTGTAACTCCCAGAGGCCTCCCTCCAGAGCCCAGGGTAACCGTGCCGTCAAATTACAAAACCCCCCACCTCCCCCTTGTGCCCCCCACCCCAGTCAAGCTTCCAGCACTTCCTGGTGCACAGACAGGGAGCCCAGGCTCAGGTTCACCTGGTTTAGCCTCCGTCCGCACCTGCGGGGCCCAGGGAGGTGACCGCGGAGGACAGCCTGCCCACGACTGCCGGTCCTGGCTGCCCCTCCAACTGCAGCGCCACCCCGGATGACCACACGTCCTTTATTTTGGTGAATTTCTATTTCTTTGTCTAGAGAAGCCCGCATTAGACCCAATGGACTCTACGGCACTAAAGGGCTTTCGAGGGACCACATGCATGTTGAGAATGCGTGAATACGTGTCGGAGGTTCTCCCTGTGCAGCCGCGTGGAGACGGAGCAGTCTGGGAAGCTGGGGCCTTGAGGGGGTTTACTGCCCGGGAAGAGAGCACGGCGGGGTGGGGGTGGGGGGGCTTCCTGTCTCCAGTTTCCAGCGACTGTGTTGGCCCAGCCCAGCTGCCTTTGAAGATGGGGAGGCAGGCGGGAGCCGGGCTGGCTGCGGTGGGAGGTCACAGGTCTGCTCCAGCAGCAGGGCTGCCCCGGGACCCCGCTTGCCCTTGGCCCAGGGCGGCCTGCAGCCCCACGGGCCTGGTGTGACTTCCACAGCCCGGCTCCCACCCGCGCCCTTTCTCTTCCAGAGGGCCTTCCTCCGGGGTTCCGAGTGCCTCTGCCGAAGCCCTTTCTCCCACTCCTCGGAGATGGGAATCGGGTCTATACAAACAATCGCGCGCCTGCTCCCTCCCAGCTGGAAATGTACATTTACGCGTTAAAAAGGTCAGGGGGTGCGGCCACGTCTCAACGCGCAAAATCCAGCACCCTGCGGGCCTCCTGTGTTTGGAAGCTTCTTCCAGATAAATACACGGAGGGGTGGGTTGACAGGTTCAGAGGTAGGACACGGGCATCGGCTTTGCCGTGTGTCGTTGCTTCCTTGCGAGTGAAGTGGGGCAGGTGCACAGGGCTGGTAACCCGCGGCCGCCCGGGCCCGCGCCGGTAGCTGGACCCTGAGCGGGAGACTCCTCGGCGCCTCCCACTCGTTTCGGAGCCGAGGTTCCCACGCCGGATACCCTGGGCCGCACGCAGCAACTCGGCCTCATCTGTTCTGGGTGGCGGTGTCCTTTAGTTAAACTGAAATTTAACCTCTCGGGGTTTCCTTCGGGAAACGGGCTCAGGGGCGCTCCGCGATCTGCCCGGGTTCAGGGCCTAAACCAAGCTTGGGCGGCGGCGGTGGCACTGGAGCCCAGGCGGCCGCGTCCCCGGCGAAGGTGCCGGCTGGGGGTAGTGCGGGCCTGCGGGTCGGGAGCAGCCCTGTCCCGGCGGAGAGCCAGCGCGGGGGACCGTGCGGAGAATGCTCCGCGCCCCGAGCAGGGACCTGCGCGCCAGCTGGGGTCACCGGAAGGCAAGCGCAGTGGCCGGGATCCGCGCAGGTGTCTCCGCGCGCCCCCACCCCCGCCCCGCAGAGCTCCGAGGGCCTAAGGTGTCGCCTCGTTAGCCTTGTGCTGTGATCTACTAACCACCTCCCTGACCCCTGCGCTCGCCTTTCAGGGGTCAGGGAAGGATGGGAGCCCGCAGAGCAGAGCCTCTGCTCCGGCCAGAGGTCCCCTTCCTCTCCGCGCACTCCCGCCTCTGGTCGCGCTGGGTGCCTTTCCTCTCCGCCCTTCCCCATCGGCCTTGCCCTTGACGCCTGGACTCGTGTCTCCAGGATCCCGGCGTCTGGGGGTGTCTGGGCCTGTCCCTTGGCCCGGGGCCCAGCCCTGGCTGTGGACGACCTGCCCACACGGGGGCTCTCTGCTGGGCCCAGTAAAGGCCAGGGGACGCTGCAGGATTTCAAGGCGTAAAAACCGGCAACCCACAGGCTGCCTGGTTTTGGAAAATTCCTCCAGATACAAAATGTTTTCGCTTTTTGCTCAGACCCTGGGCGGTCTGGTCTCCCTGCTTCCCCAGACTCCCTGGGAGTCTGGGCCTGGTGCGGGGGCCTCACGCCCGGCCCCCTGGGTGCGGGGAGCTGAGCTGACTAGTTTTCATCCGTTCATCAGCAGTTTGACCCGGGACACCGGAAGCCTTTCCAGCCAGGTTCCCCAGAGGAACAACCCCACGCCCCACCCCAAGGATTCAGGCAGCAAGGGGCAGCTTGCCTAAGCCCCTTCAAGCACATAGTGGGGCAACTACCCTCAACAGGGAGCGAAAACACCTGTGGGGGAAGATTGTCTTTTTGCTGAAGAGGTTCGATGGAATTTGATTTTGTTATTGCAGGTCCCTCCTGTCGTCAGGAAGGAGGTTTATAACCCCCGCCCCAGGGTGGCTTTTCCAGCAGCTGCAACCGGAGGACCCTCTCGGAACCAGCCCGGCTGTGACCCAAAGTTCCCGGTGAGTGAGACTCGCCCCCCACCCCCGGCCCAGGTGGGGGCGTCTTATTTTAAGACCGAGACCCATGCACACCGGAAAGTGTCTCCTCCTCCAGGACCCGCTTTCTAAGGGCTGCACGTAGCCGTTCAGGGGGCTGCGCCCCGGCCTGTGCGGGCGCCCCCTCTCTGCCCCCCTCCCCCACCCCTGGCAGGGGGGTGGCAAGGGTCACCTGGCCGCTGACCCCGGCTGGGGTGGGTCCTGGGGGGAAGGGACGCAAATAACAACAACAGACTCGGCGCAGACGCCTTGGCGCTTCGACGCGTGAACTTTTTAGTGCCTTCGGACGCGAAATTATGGCTGAATCGTCGCACTAATGTACAACTCCACGGCGGGTAATGGCAGGAAGTCGTCACTAATTGGTCTATTTAGCAGTTGCTGAGGCGGCAGAAGCTGTGGCTGCCGGTGGGAGGAGGGAGGAGAGAGAGAGAGACAGAGAGAGTGCGAGAGAATGAGCCTGCGTCTCCTCCCGGGAGGGACAAATGGTGCCTTCGGTCAAGTTCACCTCTTTCAACCCTGCCCGCCCCCCCCCCACCTCTTCCCACAGGTGCACGGAGCTCAGGCTTGGGGCAGACTTGGGGCTGGAGTCCTGTGTGCAAATCTTGGCTGGTTTGCAGGGACCCTCGTTTCCCCTGGGGCTGGTGGGGGGTGGGGTCTGCAGGGGACAGGGTGGCAGGTGCGTTAGGAGCCCCGCCTACCCCACCATTTGAAGGGGGGCGCTCCTTCCTCCCGGAGGAATCAGAGACCCTGTGCACCCACCCTGACATGCACAGCGGCCCCATGGACCCCCGGGATGTCCCAAGCCGGTCACCATGTTTGGTCGCCCTTCCGTGCAGGGCCGGCCACGCGGCTGC
>PVKU01006814.1:52500-97130 GCA_004027475.1 Anoura caudifer
TTTATATATTAATTAGCCCGCTTAAATTTATTCATTATGAAAAGACAATTTAAGGGGACCTGTGCTGTCTGTTTTATTGCAATAAATTATTGTTAGGAAATGGGTCTAATAAAATATCTTAATATTTAAGGATATTGTATCCACGGGGGGGGTTACTTTATTGACAATTTCATTTTCCAATTAGTGATTTTGTTGTAATATATCTGCGAACCTCGGGGAGCCCGGGACTCAGCGGCGGGGCTCCCCAGGGCCTGGGGCGCATGCAGGCCGAGGCCGGGCTGAGCGGGTGGGCAGGGGGACAGCCAGTTCCGGGGACCCGAGTGGGACTGGCCGGTGGAGGACCAACCTCACCCCAGGCCGCTGGACACTGCGCCTGCCTCGTCCCCCCCCCACCCCCCCTCCGGGCCCCAGGGCCTGATTTAATAGCATGTCGATAGAATCATTCGATGCCTTTTAGCTTGTGATCTTTATAAATGTCCCTCTATTAAATTAGAAAATGATTCTGTTCTCGTTTAATTGTATTCTTTCGTTTCTTATTTCCAATTAATTAGTCCCATCGACGTTGCCATATTTTAAGTGACTCCAGTCCGTTTCCAGGTAGAATATATGGGTCAGCACATGCAATTTTATACCCGACAGAACTATATAATGTGGGTTTTAACTACTGGTTCCCATCCGTCTTCAACTTCGGGCCGGGATGCGCCGCCGCACGCCCCTCCGGGTGCGGGTGCGGGGGCACCACCGGGGCGCTGTCCTCGGGTCCCTTCCACCGCCCCGGCCTGGATTTATACAGCTTCTTTCTGTTTAAAATTGGGGACCCTGGGTCCGGGGACCCCTCGGAGGAGCCTCGCAAGGTGCTGCCCCCGGAGGTCAGGGGGTGGGACCCCCAGGTCCCCCCTCAGGTGGGGCGCAGGGGGCGCAGGGGGGGGAGGCGTCTGTCCCCTCGCCTGCCTCCGGCCCTGCCCCTTTCGACGCCGTTGTCACTTCTCAGACAGGTGGCTTCCACCCAGTGTCCGCCCCTCCCCTGCGCTTTGGGGGCCGCGGGGTGGACACCGGTTTCTCCATAACCCTGGGCCCGGAGTCCCGCTTAACCGGGGTTGGACCTTCTTTCCCTTAATTAATTGACACGTTAACTAATTCCTTCCCGGAAGATTTATGGGGCCGCTGCTTTGGGGCTGCGCCCCCGCCCCACCCGCTGGAGGGAGCCCGCCCCGCCCCCTCCCCCGCCTGTGGGCCCCGCCCCCTGCTCGCCCCGCCCCCAGCTCGTTCTGGTCCCGCCCCTGTCCCACCCGCTCTCCACCTGCAGAGCAACAGGTGAGGTGGGGATGGAGGCGGGGTCCACGCCCTTTCCAATCGCGTGGTCCCGGGTCCCTCCGCTGACCCGCTCAGTTGCCCAAGGGCGAGAGGCTGGGGGCCTCGCTGGCCAAGGTGGCAGGTGGGCCGTCGGAGCCTGATGGGTAGTTAGCTTCTGACCCTTCCCTGCGTTTGGAGGGGTGAGTGGCGCCCTCCCTCCGTGCGCCCCCGCCCGCCCCTCGGGCCACCCACCCGGCTCACAGGTGGCTCTTTCTAGAAGCCAGCAGGCCTCCCTTCGGCCCAGAGTCCCCGGAGCCCCTGCCTCCCTAGGACCGAAGGGACAAACCTCTTCCGCGCATCTCTGCCTCGCTGACCCTTCCCTCCCCACGTGTCCCCGGTGGGAAGGCCTCCCCCAAACAGTTCCAGGCACCCGGGATGGCTGAGGACCTGGGCGCGGCGCACTCTCCCCCAGAAACCCAGCGCCCTCTCCTCCTCCTCGCCCGCCGGTCCCCTCGCCGATGCCGGCCCGAGGCTGGCTTGGGGAGGACTGGGGAGCCTTAGCATTTCAAGTCCGGACCTTACAGGCCAGGGGAAGCCGGGGGAGGGAGGGAGGAAGGGCCTTGCCCAGGGCCCCAGGGGAGAGCCTGCTGGCGGGCTCCCAGCCTGGCCGCCTGTGTAAAGCGTGGAGAACACCCGCGTGACACCTGCACCCGGGAGAGCCGGCAGCTGGGTAGGTGGGGTGCTCCCTGCAATGGCAGATTCGAGGGGAGAGGATCTCAGGTCAATGAAGCAGGCAGCCCCTTCCTTCTGCACCGGTGCCGGCGGTGGGAGGGGCGACCAAGCGCACTGAGTGAGGCTGAGCCTTCTAAAGATCCAGCCTGGCCCTGGCCGGGCGGCTCAGTGGGTGGGAGTGTCGTACCCACACAGAAAGGCTGTGTGTTCGATCCCCAGTCAGGGCACATACCTAGGGTGTGGGTTCGATCCTAGGTTGCAGCTCGTACAGGAGGCAACCATCGATGTTTCTGTCTCTCTCTCTCTCTCTCCTCCTTCCTCTCTCTCTAAAGGCAATAAACATAACCTCGGGTGAAAAAAAAAAAATAATACGCAAGTCTCTGAGACTGACCATAACCCTTTGGGGGGGATGTAGAGGACAGGCTGGCTCCTTACTCACCCGAGTCCCTCTCCTGGGTCCAATCCAATGGCTCACCTCCTCTCTCTGGCTGAGCCAGGGTTGTCTTGAGGCAGGTGACAGGGCGGGTTCTCGGCAGTGCGCAGCCTGCGGCCAGGGCTCAGCCTGCGGCGAAATTTCTTTCCATCTCCAATGCGCAGTCTGCACGAGCTCAGAGCATGGCCTGAGGCAGACCGGCCACGGGCCCCAGGGCCTCCCGCAGTGGGCCGTGGGCCAGACGCGTGAGTGACAGGTCCCTGAAACACAGTGTGGGAGCGTGTCACCTGTGGCTGGGGAGGAGAACTCAGCGTCCCCTCCTCTGCTCAGGGCGACGCTCACAGGCCCATATTCAGTTTTCTTGGTCCCCAACAGGCTGTTTCGCGGGATCCGAGTCAGCAAGCCCTTACTGAGCCACTTTGCACGGTACGGAAGGGAAAGGGAATCACTTAAAAGGCCTTTCTGAGCTCCTGGATCTGAATTCCTCCTGGGGGTGGGGACATGCACCCACAGAGCAGAAAGCACTGTCGAACCATACACACCCAGGCACAGGAAGGAGGGTGAGGCAACTCTTCAGGGTGGGGGGGGGCAGATGTTCAGCCTCCCTGAGCTTGGCCCGGGTCCCCAGAGTTGGGGGACGGTGCAGCAGGCTCCCCGAGAACAGGGTCAGGACCCTGCTGTCCTGTGTCACGGGACCCAGCGCTGCTCCAGCCCAACTCTGCATGCCCTTCACTGTCACCTTGATGACTGGATTAATTTCCCGGGGTCTCCATGCCATCATCTGTGAAAATTTTAGTTTGCTCTCCTGACAGAGTGATTATGAGGATCAGAAGATACCCCAACATGGGGATTTTTAAATTTGGGATTTTTTTTTTTTCGGTGGTGGAAGCTCAGGGGACAAAGGATGCTCTCAGCCATTGGAGAACATGGTGCGAACTGTGAACTGTGGCCCATTTTACAGATGAGGAAATAGAGGCTTGGGAAGTTTGATTGATTTGCCCATAAATCACACATCTAGCAAGTGGAAGAGCCTGGATTTGAACCCAGAACTCTTCATGTGGCCCAAGAGTCTCCTTGTCACCATTATTCCTGCAGTGGCTGACAGGCCTCGGACAAAATGCCTCTGTGATGGAAGACCAACTTCTGTCCTGCGAACTCACAGGGACACTTGCCATTTGGAATGTCCTGTCCTGCGGACAAAGGTTCCTATTTCTGATCCACGGCCCAGCGCCCCTGGTCCGTCAGCCCGTTTCTTGGTCACCAAAGAGATGGGGTTCAAGCACCCCCACACACAGGACACCCCACCAGGCACCAAGCCCTGGGGGAGTCGGGACACGCGGAGAGGGCTGCCGAGGCAAACCAGGGGTGACTCGCAGAGAAAGACAGCGGAGGGCCAGGGCCATCAGGGGCCAACGAAGAGATGAGGAAGAAGCACTTGGGTGGTTGGGGAGGAGGCAGATGGAAGAAAAGAGAGAGGAGATCGGAAAATCTCCAAGCAGCTCTAGCGATGGCTCCCAGTCCGCGTGGGCATAGGACGAGGTCCGTCCGGAAAGAGTCCAGCCGTTGTCAATACAACGAGAACAGTTTGCACCACATGGAATGTGACCTGGCAGCCCAGGAGGGTGGACTGGAATGCGCGTGTGTGAACCGTGACGACTTCACTGTACTGGTCAGTGTGGGGGGGGGGTAGACACTGTTGAGTGAGCACGTGCACCGTGTGGCTGTCGCGTTCAAAGTGACTGAGCAAGTAGAGCAACGAATTTGCCTTAAATTTTGTGTTAAGCTTGAACACTCCTCTGCGGAAACTGCTTGGATGACTCAGAAGGCTGCAGCTCTGGGCAGCTGGTGATTGGCAGCTTCATCACGACAACGCGCCTGCTCACCCCTCACGTCTCGTGCAGTTTTTTGGTGAAATCTCAAATCACCCAGGTGACTCAGCCCCCCTACAGCTTAGATTTGGTGCCCTGTGACTTGTGGCTTTTCCCAGAACTAAAATCACCTTTGAAAGGGAAGAGATGTCAGACCATCGATAAGATTCAGGAAAATATGATGGGGCAGCTGATGGCGATCAGGAGAACTGTGTGAGGTCCCCAGGTGCCTACTTTGTAGGGGACTGAGGCGTCATTGTCCTGCGTGCAATGTTTCTTGTATGTTCTTCAGCAAATGTCTCTATTTTTCATAGCACGTGACGGGATACCTTCTGGACAGACTTTGCATATTAACCATAAAGACAATTAAAGGTCACATTTAAAAAGCCAAAATAAAAACTACACATGTAGGACCAGAAGAAAATCGTAGCCAATTGCAGGGAAAAGACATCTATAGTAAGATCTTTGAAGTCCTCCTCTGGCCAAGTCTCAGATGGACCCTAAGTGGGGGCAGGTGGCTGTGGGTTGCAGCCTGTCTGTTCCCCACTCGGGGCATTTCCCCCCATCCAGGGTCCCTCCAAGCTGTGGGGAGGTTGTTACCCTGCGAGAGGGGCCGGCACATAGGAACTGGCTTAGACAAGCGCTAGGGAAATCTGAGAGGGAGGGGGCGCCGGGTGTCCAGCATCGGGGGAAGGAGAGGGGAGGCGGGGGCCTGGGGAATTACGGAATGCTGCCCGAGACGTGAGGAGGACTGGCCACGTGGGCCTGATGGACGTTCACGCGCCGTGAATCATTGACAAGAAACCAAACAGCGCTGGATCTATACGGCAATTGGAACCCATATAGCTCCAAGTAAAATCCAATTAGGAGCCCTGCCTCAATTAGATTATGCAAACTCAGACACCGAGCACAGACCTGGCAGGGGCTGCCCCTCTCCGGGGCTGTGTCAACACCGTCCCGGTAGGTAAGGAACACGACTCACCGCGCGCATGCTTTTAATTGCATCGATAAACCGGGATTAACCCCCAAGTCAGTCTCCACTATTGCAATTAAATGTCCTCAAATAAATGGTTTCCTCAATAAACAAATGGAAGGAGCTCTGTTTGCCCTGAGTAGTAACAGGTGTAATATTTTACTGGCTACAGTTAACTATTAAGTGGAATCACTCGCTGGCCCTGATTTATTTTCTGAGATCGGAAAGTCATTTTTCATCCGCTGCGGTCCCGTGTAAACAGCTCACAAGGCGCGCAGTCAGCCTGGCGTGACCTTGCCTTTCGCCCAAGGCCACCAGGCCTCACCAGCCTGGCGAGGAGGCTTCGTGAGCGAGCCAGAGACTCGGAGCTGCGCTGGGAAGGCAGCCCGGGAGCTGCTCGGGGATTTGTCTTTGAGCGTCTAGGACTCCACGTCCCGAATTATGTGAAATCCTACTGAGCCACTGAGCGGTCCGGTGGCTCCACCCGGTAGCTCCCTGTGGACCTGCGTTCACTTAGATTTCCAGTTGCCGCGGAACGAGCTAGAAGGTTTATTCAGGGGCGGTGATCACAGGCCGGTGGCCTTGGCGTCTGTGCCAAGGGGACCACCTCCCACGGCCTGAGTTCTCACAGGGGAAACGGCACAGAAAGTTCTGGAAGCTGTGACGTCTCCTTTGTCACGGAATGCCCAGCTCCGCTCTGATGTGCCAGCGTAGAGCTGGAAGACGAGTGTCCATCTCTCTGTGTCTCCTCTTATTTTTCAGGCAGCCCGGGAGGCGGAAGATGGCCACGCGCCTGGGAGGCTGGGGGTGAGACTGTATTAGTTCTCCAAGCCAGGAGCCCATCTTCTAGAGCAATTGTCTGGTCTATGACAGGCTGGTGAGAGATGCTGCGTCAGAACGGGGACCACCCCGCTGGACCAGCTCCCGGCCGTCCCCGGTATTCGGTTTTTGGGGATGTGTGTGTTCCTTTCCTCTGGTTCCCTAATGAAATCCCTCCTAACGAGAATCTGTAATCTGAGCGTTTTGGTGGTGGTCACCAGCCATCTGGTTTCATGGATTTATGTGTATATAATCTTCCTATAATTTATTTAGTCTGTTGATTCCTCTTCCTCCTCCTCCTCCTCCTCCTCCTCCTTCTTCTTCTTCTAAATTCTCACCCAAGGATATGTTTATTGGTGTCCAGGGACCGAACCCACACCCTAGGCATGTGCTCTGACTGGGAATTGAACCTGTAACCTTTTGGCATACAGGAAGAGGCTCCAACCAACTGAGCCACCTGGCCAGGACTAGTCTATTGCTTCTTGAAATTTGCTGCAAGAGAGCTCCCGCTCGCCTCTCCCTGTAAACCTCACACTTGCATACCGCTCTGTGTTGAAAACAATACCCTGCTTTTTCTTCCAATTCATCAAGTCCATGGTGAGCACCTGGGCCACGGGAGCGTGGTCACGATGGAGAGAGTCAGCTCCAACCAGAGCGTGCAAGCTCTTACTTGAGGCAGCCACGTGGGGAGGAAAGGCAAGATTTCTGTTCAACTCTTACTATGACGAAATGGTCAGAAAGACATGGCTTCCTCTTCCTGCGGCTGCCTCCTTAGATGGCTGGACACCTGGAGATTCTAGGCTGGGATTTCCTGATTTTGTTAGAGAGCAATCGAAGAAGGCTCATTGTGTTGATATTCTCATCATCACACCGCCGTCACCCTAACCTTTTCCTTTTTCCCCACATCCCTCGAAACGATCAGCCAGCCACACTTACACCCTGGCAGGAGCACAGGGGCAAACACTTGCTTGGGCTCCCGCGCAGAAAAAAATGTGCACAGGAATGATGGCCCACCTTAAATATATGAACATAACCACCCTGGCTGGTGTGGCCCAGTGGGTTGAGCACCAGCCTGAGAACCAAAGCGTCGCTGGTTCGATTCCCAGTCAGGGCACTTGCCTGGGTTGTGGGCCAGGTCCCCAGCAGGGGGCGCATGAGAGGCAACCACACATTGATGTTTCTCTCCTCTTTCTCCTCCCTCCTCCTCTCTCTTAAAAAAAAAATAAAGAAATAAAATCTTTAATAAAAAATAATATATGCATATATTAAAATAGCCTTCTGCTGAACGGGAGCCCTGTGGCAAAGAGGTAAAGAGAGTGCGATCTTCCCAAACGGTTATAAAACCCCTTTCAGAGACGGAGTCTCTCGGATGCAGAGGATGAAATGCTCAGCACGCAGGACCTCACTCAGAACGAACATGAATCTACCTGCGGATAATTGTAGGCTCCTAGGAAGACCTGATGGGAAATATATTGATAATGCAATTTTTCTTTTGAAAGGGGTTGTAATGATTGCAAGGTTGGTTAAATAATTAAATGAATAAGAACGATCCGATTCAAACGTGGGCCTTTTAACGATACACAGAGCTAATAATACCTGCCTGGCCACGTAAAGAGGTTTTAAAAGACCGTATGGGGCCGCCTACCCACCCTTTATCCACGCGGCAGTGACCTTTAGATGCAGACGTGTTTAGACGTCATCTCTGAAAATACCGAGCGCACGACACATGGAAAACAGTCCCAGACAGTGTCCTTATTTTATCTGTTGTAGGTAACCCATGTCATGGAATTGGCCGCGAAATAGGGCTTTTTCACGTTTTAGGAATCCGTGGCAAACTAGAGAGACAAGCCCCAGATCTGTGAGGAAGCATTCCAGGGCTGGATGCCACAGACGGTGACACGTACGTTCAGGAGTCGTCGTGTCTGAAAACCTCACGCCTGATGAGTGTGCGTGGCCGTCAGTGCCCGGGAGGCGGGCAGTCCACACGGAGGGGCCTGGCTTCGCGGCGCCTTCCCGCCCTGTGCACTGTTCAAGCCTCACTGCCGCGCTCGGCCACAGCTTCCTCAGCTTCTGGGCAACCTGGGGCCGAGGACACCTGTCAGTCCTGACGAGGACGCTGGGAATGTTGGGGACAGGACACCGGAGAGGCTGTGGTGCGCAGTAGGTCCTGCGTGGCCCGGGCTGGTCCCCTGGGATGTGTGATATTTGACACTGACTAATGTGGCCCATGGTGCTGGGGGGAACTTGCCTGGCTGCGTGCGCCTGTCATGTGGGTGTCCCTGTGTCCCCAACACCCATGTTGAAGCCCCAACTCTGGTGTGATGTGATGGCAGGGAGCCTTTGCGGGGGAGTTCAGCCTCCCGGGGGAGCGTGCGTTGGAGGTTCGGGCTGACTTTGGATGGTAGCAAGTACTCTGGGGGCGCTGTCGGGGGAAGGGGACAGCTCTGAGGGCGGGGCTGAGCCTCATCTTCCTCCATCTGGCCGCTCTCATTCGACTTCAAGGTGACCCTGCATCTCTGTCCTCATCAGGGTCTTAGGGGCCCTTTCAGGGGCTCCAGATGCTGGGGCAGTGTCTCTTTAGGAAGCCAACCACGGGTCATGACCTTTCACCCTGAGTGAGTGGCATGAGGGGCTGACTCATCCAGGCCACAGGGCAGAGCTGGGAGGAGAGTGGGTGTGTACGCAGCACGGCCTTCCGGGTCCCGGGCAGGGTGCGGGTCCCCAGGGTGGCATGGGAGCAAGTTCTGGGTCAGGGTGTCCGAGCCCCGGGGAGGGCTCACTGCCCGGGAGCTGGTTTCAGGTGCTTGGTAACGTCCCCAGTGCCCACAGCCACGTGGGGCTCGGCATCCTTCCTATCCCTGCTTTTGAGAAGCACAAACCGAAAACTCCTGAAGTAGCAGAGTCGGCAGGTGGCCTAACAGGGCCCCACCCGGGCGGGTCCCACCGGGGAGTATCCGTGGCTCTGATCCCAGCTGATCCAGGCTGGGGACCCGAGATGTGACTGGGGTGGCCGGGGCCCTTGGGGCCCCAGGGGTCCAGGCAGGTGCTGGGTTTAGGGCAGCAAGACCTGTTCCAGGTCCCACTGGCCAGGGAGGGGCTTCGAATGTCCTCTGGATGGCGTCACTCTGGCCTGGCCGGGACGGAATCTTTGGGTTAACAGGTGCAGGACGTGTTAACCATGAACAAAGGCACCGCGGAGCTCTGAATGGGGGCCTCTCTCGGCGCGCCTGCTGGGGTCCCACCCTCACTCAGCCTCGCTCACCCAGGGCAACTCCAGGTGCGGAGCCTGGTGCTCTGTGCAGTTGTCCGGGGACGTGCCACCCTGCACTGACATGATGAGCACTGGACAGTGGGGTGTGGCTGTGGGGAGCTGTGGCCATGGAGGGCCGGGCTAGGAGGGGGTTTGACAGAGGGTGACAGAGTCAGGATCTGGGAGCCCAGCCAAGGAGGGGACAGCAGGGGGCCAGTGTGAATGGGTCGGGTTGCTTCTTCCCCAGGGCTCCCATCCCCTGGGCACCAAGGAGCGGCTGGAGGACTTTCTGGGCGCCTGCTGACACCCTGGGGCTCAGCCTGGGCTGGGAGAAGCTGTGAGGGTCATCCGAAGGTAACAACACCTTGCATGTTTTGAAGCAGCCAGAGGAGGGCTCGTGTGGCTCAGGGAGGGGTGGCAGAGGGACCTCCGGGGGGTTGTGACTCTGGGTCTCGGGCCCCTGCCACCTTTAGAGGACTCCCTAACACTACATGCAATTTATTAAAAAGCGTTTTGCAAAATATTAATTTCCCAAGAGGTTTCCCTATATTACTCTAATTGCTTTCTCCTGACTGGCTAATTTTTTAAGCAGCAGTTTTTCGAAGCAAAGACCCAGCACCCCAGACGAGAAGCCTGTCCGTGGGAGCACAGTGTTCCGAGACGTTGGTGATATTTCCGTCTGGGCTTATATATAACCCTACTATTGACACGAGTTTTTGATTAATATTGTGTATAACATTCCTTAATGCATCAGCAGAATTAATTATGCAGAAACATTCAGGCCGCTCAGACGCGGTATTGATGAAATGACGTTTTATTGACAAAATGACAGTTTAATACCTAGCTTTCCCGAAGCCTCAGCGCTGATCGATGGCCTTGATTCTGTGAGCGAACCCGCCCGGTGAAGACGAGGTCCATCTGTCGGGCCCTGGGCTGTCTTCAGAGGCCGGCCCCGGGTCCGAGGCCTGCCTGGCCCATTTCTGGACAACGCAGAGTTGGGGTGGCCTTCGTGTGGCACCGTGCCCTGTTCACGCCCAGCGTGACATGCAGCTGGGTTGTACGTGTTGCGTGTCCGCTGTAAAAGCCTGTAATGCTCACCGCGTACCAGCTCAGGCGTGCTCCGCTCTGGTTCGTGGTTTGCATTGGTCCTGATAAAAAGAGATATGTGAAAATCCTAACCCCCCAGGACCTCAGGGCGTGACCCTACTTAGAAAGTGGGCCCTGGCTGGTGTGGCTCAGTGGACTAAGCGCCGGCCTGTGAACCAAAGGGTCACCAGTTCAATTCCCAGTCAGGGCACATGCCAGGTCCCCAGTAGGGGGCGCACGGGAGGCAACCACACATTGACGTTTCTCTCCTTCTCTTTCTCCCTTCCTTTCACTCTGTCTAAAAATAAATAAAATCTTTTAAAAAAAGAAAAAGGAAAGCGGGATTTACAGGCGATCAGGGGAAGATGAGTCATTGGGGAGGGCCCTAATTCCAGGTGAACGGTGTTCCCACGGAGAGAGGGCATTTGGGCACAGCCATGCCCGCAAGGGGCAGCCATTCGAGGACTGGGGTTCTGCTGCCACAAATGAAGGGGCCACTGGACGTCGGGGGCAAGGCTGGGAGTGGTCCGGTCCCTGGCCGACCCCGTGACCTTGCACGTCTGGCCCCCAGCGCTGTGAAACAATAATCGTCTGTGGTCGAAGCCACTCAGTTTGGGGCGGTTTATTCCAGCAGCCCTAGAAGACGACCACCCCCGGCCTCCAAGGCATGAGGTTTCTTCTGTTGGTTTACACTTGGAGACCCGGAGACCAGGGCTGTGTGGAAGGGGTGGCCACGGGGACTTTGCTGTGGGGGGTGCCCTGCGACCTGGGCGGCTCCAGTGCTCATGGGCTGAAGGTGGTGATTCCACATGGGGGTGGGGGTCCGGGCTGAAGGGTCACACCCCTGCCAGCTCAGGAGACCCATTCCCCCACGTCCCCGTGAGATCTGAGGCCATGGGGGCCAGGCCTGGGCCTTCCCAGGAGGTCCCCAGTTGCACGCCTCCCCCTGCCCCCGGGGGCACCTCCTTGCACACTCAAGGCGTGCATGGTGCTCGGAGGGAGACTGGGGTGAGTGCTGGCTACTGAAATGCCTGCCCTGCCGCCCGTGTGGCCGGGCCCGTGTGGACGTGAGGGAGCTTGGCAGTCACCACGCAGCCCCGCGCTGCTCCTGGGGTCAGGAGCAGGTCAGTAGCTACTCCGCGCTGGCATCTGGCTGGACACCCTGGTTCCCGGCCGCACTGGGAGCCGGCAGCCAAGCACGGCCCCCGGGAGCACTCTGCTGATTGGCAATCTCGGCAGAGAGGCCTCGGAGCGGGTGGGGGCCCGTCCGAGCTCCGGCCGTGTCCGCCCTGGGCCACGAGCATCTATCAGACGGGCCACACGTGTGTTCTCCGTTATTAGTGGGGCTGCGGACGGCATCCCCCTCATCTCTCTGTTGTCCGGGTCGATGGCTGTGCTGGCCGGTCACCGCTGCCTTGGCCTCTGCCCTGCTTCTCCCAGCTCCTGGCCAAGCTCCCGGCCTGGCGCCTGCCCTGGAGGGTGGGGGCGGGCCCTCCACAAGCCCCTGCGCCCCTCTGCTCCCACAGGTGTGCCCTGGAACCTCCATGCAGAGTCAGGCCTTCTGCCGGGGTTAGTTCTAGTCCTGGAAAACTCGCTGGGCTGAGCTGGGGCCTTGTCTCAATGCTCACTCGAGCTGGGACAGTGAGTGGTCGTGCCTGCGCTGGGAGAGGTGTTCCTTCGGAGACATCTTTGCGTGATGGGGAGGGCCACACCCCTGTCGTCCTCGCTACTTCGTGGACGGCGGCATGAGAAGGCGCTGGACGGTGGCGGCCTTTCGTTCCGTGCTTGACTGGGGGCTGCTTGTCTGATGATTGTTGGCATCCCCCTCAAGTGCCCTCGATCCACGTCTGGGGCTCCTGACCCGACACCGGAGCTCCCCAGGGCGTCCACGATGCCTGCCCCACCCCTGGGCGGGCAGCCAGCCATGCAGCCACCTCTTCCCAGCCCCCGGGGCCCAGGCTGCTGCAATGGCTGTGCCGAGCCTGGTGCAGGCGGCCGGCGCAGTGACCAGGGACAGCTCAGAGGGCATTCGCAGGACTGTGTCCACCTGTCCCTGCCCCTCCAGCTGCCCGGCAGTTTCTGAGCTTATCTGGGAGCCCCCGGCTCATCCCACGAACTATCTTGATGGACTCCCAATGAGTTCCTTTTCTGCTCCGCTAACCAAAGCCCCTGTTTCTCGTAGCCAAAACCTCCTGGTAATTGACTGCTGCGTAAGTGAGCAACTTACGGTGGCCACGGACTACGGAGAATACGAGCTGTGTCGTTTTTTTAATCAAATGTGTATTTGTAGTTTTCTACTTATCTCTTATGTATCTTTTTTTTTCCTGAATCCTCACCAAGGACATTTTTTTTTCCCGTTCCTTTTAGAGAGGGAGGGAGGGGGTGAGAGAGAAAGACACAGGAAGAGAGGAAGAGAGACGTTGATGTGAGAGAGAAACATCGACTGGCCGCCTCCTGTACGTGCCCCAACCAGGAATCAAACCTGCGACCTTTTGGTCCACAGGATGCTGTTCCAGCCAGCCAAGCCACATCGGCCAGGGCGAGCTGTGCTTTTAAGGAGCCCATTGAGCCTTGGCAGCTGGACCCTTTGAGGGGTGTCCCTGGGCCGAGGCCGGCAGGGCCCATGGGGACCCTGAGGCCCCGCTCTCTTTCAGTTGTCTGGTGGCAGGGCTTGCCCGGGGCCACCTAGCGAGGGATGTTGTCTTCAGGGCCCCCCACTCCCTGGTCAACCTCTCCCTCTGGGGGACAGCCTGGATGGCAAGGCCACAGAAGCCACATGTTTGTCGAGGGCCTGCCTGAGGCCAAGCAGATGAAGAGCCCTTGACCAAGATGCATCTGACAATGGAGCAGGACGGACACCCCCGTGGAGGCGTCTTGACCTTGTGCTGACAGGACAGTTTGCAGAGGGTCCCTGGATCGAAGGGCGCATCCATCGAAAATTCCGAATGGCGCGCTGAGGAGACCCACCCATTCACCATAGCATCAGCCGAGGGGGAGGGGCTCGCTTCTCTGCCCCTGGCCCCGCCCCACGACGGCATCTTTGCCCGTCAGGCGGGTGAGACACAGTGTCTCTGTTTACACCAAAGCTGCACTTATGTATTTCTAACCCCAGGAGGCAGGGGGTCTTTTCACGGGCGTAAAAAAACCCTGCAGGCTTCCTCAGGCACGTGGTACAATCCCTTGACTGTCTGCTTCTTCATCCGTGAAGTGGTGGCAATGACGAGTCCCTCCTGGGCCTTCGTGACAGTTGATGAACTAAGGGACCTTTGACCCAGAGGCCCCCTCATCGGGGGAACCCTGGGGATCCACCCTGGAGAATCTGGCGGTCAAGTACTTCTTGTGAGGGTCCCCACCTGGGCACAGGTGGACAGTCTACCCCCGGGGCCCCATCGCCATCCCTGCTGCCCCCGGACCCTGGGACACCCTGATGCTGTTGCCACTCCTGTCTGTACCTGTTCCTCTGCTTGAGTGCTCACCTGTCTGCCTGCATCTATTACCTGTCTCCCTGCAGGGCTCACCTGTCTGCCTGCATCTCTTACCTGTCTCCCTGCAGGGCTCACCTGTCTGCCTGCATCTCTTACCTGTCTCCCTGCAGGGCTCACCTGTCTGCCTGCATCTCTTACCTGTCTCCCTGCAGCTTCCCTCCCACAACCCCCCAGGGTTCCTCAGAACCAGGGAGCCCAGCCGTCCCCTCTGCCCCTCCCATCCATCCTCGGTTTCCATGGTCCACCTTCTGAAAGCAACAGGTTCCTTCCTGTCCCACCTGCAAACCGGTGCTTGGTTTAGGTTGAAATTGGTTAGGACGGCCATCGCACAGGCGATTTCGTCAAGGCCACTTCCGGGGGCAGGGGGCCCGTGAAGCACCTCCTGCACCAGGTGGTTCTCTCCCGGGAGGGTCGGAGCTCAGTTCCAGCCCTTGCCTCTTCCTCTCTGTGGGTCTCCTGGGACGTAAGGGGCGAGTGCCCCGTGAGACCCCAGGAGCCTCCTGCGCTGTTGCTGCTGCTTTTAAGCGTTACAAGGAAAGCACCCTGCCTGCTTGGAGGCCCTGTCCTGTCCCCGTGAACAGGCTTTCCGCCCCTTCCGCGGTGTGTGGGGTCACCCACAGCCTTTCATCCGAGGCTGTTTACCTGCCCGGGGACGGCAGTAACTTCCTCGGACAAGGAGGGGGGAGGGTTATCAGAGGCCAGATCCGCCTCCACCACAGCCACCTGCAGGTGGTCTCCGAGGAGGCCGTGTGCGTTAAAACAGACGTAAATCACGGAGACTTGGCCGCCAGCGCGCTGAGAGAGATTCATGACACATCCCACCCAAGGGGCTGCGGCTTCAGGGCCGGGGGCTCCCACTTGGCGGGGTGTCAAACGTCATGTTAACACCTGGCCTGTTCACAGAGAACACTGCCTATTTGGGGGGGCCCCAGGGGAAAGAACCCCCCCAACACGGAAGAGCTTTCTTGTTGTAAGATTTCTTGGGGCCAGCGGTTCAGGAAGGAGACTTCATAAACACATTTCAACCCTTGGCAAGATTTCAGCATAATTTGCTGGGGCTCCTCATGCATGGCGGGGGTGTGTGTCCCCAACTCTCTGCGGAGAGACAAAGAAGAAAGGAGCGGCTACTTGCATGCACATGTGAATTCACGGCCCCCGAAAATGCCACTTTCCGAACTCACCAGCAGGTCTGCCCCCCCCCTCCCCCGCCAAGATCAGCAGGTGCGCAGGGCCCGGAGTCTGGAGAAGCCGCAGCTCGCTTGCTCGCTTGCTCCGAGCCGCCACAGGCCTCCCAGGCACCCAAGGTCAGCCTCCTTTCTGAAACCCTTTCCTCTGGAAAGGAAAACGCTGATGCATTTAAGCTCAGCCCTCATTTGATTTCCATTTGCAAATGAACAGGAATGATTCCTTCCACTTACCCTTGGTGATTAACCGCTGGCCGTCCCCAGTTTCAAACAAATGAGCCTGCCCCAGTTTCCCACTTCATAAATCGGACACTTGGCCGCGTCACCCCCCGGGGCTCCGGGCCCGCAGGGGGCAAGCTCAGGTAGTTGAACCTTGAGTGTGGGGTCTGGGCTGGTTGTGGCCGTGAGTCTCTTCCGTGATCAGGCCTGTCATGGGTTCTTTCAAATGGGGAGTCGCTACGGAGAGTGGTTTCCACAAAGGATGTGGCAGGCTGGCTTGGGGGTGGGGGGAAGTTGGGGTGCCCCACGTCTGTGCCAGAATCGGGGCACCTCGCAGACGCGCGCTGAGAAGGGTCAGACCTCTTTGGTGATCGGGGAACTTGGCCCTCTCCTACCGACCTCAGCATTGTCGGGGCAGTTTCTGGCCAGTGTCAGGGTGGCCCCCCTCCCTGGAGGCACCTCTGGGCTGCTCCCCACTTCTCTCAGAGCTTCCTCGGGCTCTGGCTGAGCACCCCAGGGGCATGTGTCTGTGAGAGAGAAAGGGACACCCCCTTCCAGGTCCGTGTAGTCCACGGACTCAACGCATGGGACCTTGGGAAGTCCATTAGCAAGGTTCAGGCTGGTCCCCCAAGGGGCAAGGGGAGGGCTGGGGACAGATGTGTGGTTGGGGGGAGAGGGTTAGAGAAAGGGAGGTCACCAGCCTGTATTCCACAGGGGCGGTGCCAGTTCGCAGGGGGCGGGGCGGGGCCGGGACGGCAGGTGTCAAAGTGCTGCATACCCATTTTCACGCAGTCTGTCCAAACAATATAGAGACGGCACATGAATATCGCAGCTGCTCCGTTTGTAGCAGCCCGAAGCCAGACTCTGGAAACTCCCCCGAGCCCCTTCTGCTGGGGAACTGCTACACTGCTGATCGTGGGTCCCAAGCAACAGCATTTAGTAACAAAGAGGAACAAAGTATCGATACACAGGAGCCCTTGGGCGAACCTCAGGAAACTATGTTGCAGGCAGCCACATGTGCGATGACATACCCAACAGATTCGCACTTCCCGAGGGTTGGGGCAGGGGGAGGGGCCTTGCAGTGTCGATACAGTTAAATATCTTGATGGTGGTGGTTGCAGGAAGCTCCACGTGTGATCAAATCACAGACACATGCATTCACACGCATGAGTGCACGTGTGACTGATGGAATCTGAGCAAGCCCGGTGGGTTGTGCCACCGCCCAGCTCCTGGGTCGGAGATTGTGCTGCAGCGACGTGAGCTGTTCACATTGCGGGGCGCTGGGCGGGGGTGCTGGGGCCCCCTAAATTTGTGTGTTGTCCGTCCTCGTCCGGCCGAGCCCGTGGGCGACCACGAGTATGGCGTGGTGCAGTGCGCCGCTGTGGGAGCTGAGGGGCAGGGAGCGGGAGCCGGCCTGGCTCCGGCTGCCCCCTGATGTCACCCCTGCCCGGTCCTGCCAAGACTGGGCTTCTCTCTCCACTGCTGACCCACCTCTTACCTCATTGTCATTGTGCTAAATCCTACCCTGCTCTTTTTTTTTTTTTTTGTTTCAAAATCGTAGTTCTGTGTCTAGATGGAGGAGGCCGGGGGGAACGGAGGTCAGAGGTTAGGGGGCACAGGAAGGCCCGTGAACAAGAAAGTTGAAATGCCGTTGAAAGGAGTCAGGATGTCTCTAGGCGCGTTACGTTTGGGGGGAAAGTCGGTCACTCAGTTTGGGACCTAGTGGTATTATTGGGACCCCCAAGTGCCAATGCCCAGCAGACCCGGAGGCTGAGCCCCTAAAAGTTAGTCCGGAAGCATCTGGAAGCATCCTCAGGCCCTTCCCCCGCTCCACCTCCTTGAGTCCGCGGTCCCCTGGCGCTCCGACAGCCACCTCCTGTCAAGCCTCCCCTGCACGGCCACCTCCGGGGGTCCCGCCCCCAACACCTCTGGCCTCCAGTCGCCCTCTCAGTGTGAGGCACACGGGAGCTGCTGCAGAAATGCCGCTTCAACGGAAAAGGAGCTGCCTCCAAGCTGTGCCGGAAGACAGGAGTGTGAAGTTGCTGAGATTAGGAGCTGGCAGCATTTTCGTGCTTTCTTCCAGACTGGGGGGAGGAAGAGGCTGAGGGCTTCCAACGTGCCAGCGTGGCCGAAGCACCTCGGCACCTAGGGCGTGACTGGGTCATGGCGCCCCGCGGTCCCCAGGGCGGTGGGGGAGCCCGCGGGGAGGTGGAGAGCGGTGGGGCGGGGGGGGGGGGGGGGGGGGGGGGGGGGGGGGGGGGGGGGGGGGGGGGGGGGGGGGGGGGGGGAGCCCTCGGCGTCATCCTGAGCAGCCACAATCCCGAGCAGGGGCCGTCGGTTGGTCCAGGGCTATACCCCACGCCCCGCCCCCCACCCTCCGAAGCCTCCCTGTTAATTAACTGTGGTCTGGCAACCCTAAATAGCCCAGTAATTGGCTTGGTGTCAGGGCACGTTTTTTGCTGAGGGAGGCGCAGCCCGGAGGAAATGAGGCTCGGAGATGGCACGTCTTCAGGGCCGCAGGGCGGGTCCGGGGTGCTGCAGGAGGGGAGACCTTTGTGCCTTGGGTCCTGGCGCCGGGGCGGGGTGGGGGTGGGGGTGCCCTGAGCACCCTGGGCATCTGAGCACCAACGCTGCCAGGACGCATGGCCCCCGCCCCCGCTCTGCGCCCTCACCAGACAAGATTGACTGGAGTCAAGTGAACCTTGGTTCAACCTTGTCCTCGGGTGCCAAGTGGTCGTTTCATTTAAGACATTTAACTAAAAGCCCTTTCCAGAGCGCCGACTCCTGCCGGCAGGCTGCCAGCAATTAATGAAAGATGATAAAATAATAAAAGAAGTAATACATTAACTATATTATCCTTGCACATTTGGGCCGTCCTTTTCATTATATACTCCTTATGGACCGCCTCCAGAAGCGTTTGAGCGACTGCTTTATTGCTGTTCTGCCGGTGCTTCCAGACATCAGCAGGCCGCTGAAATGCTAATGCAGCCCCCTTGGGGGGGGGGGGCTTTGCTGCAGATGCTGGGGTTGTGGGCGGGGGGGACGTGACACCCATGCTTTTCCCTCTTCGCTTGGGGAGTAAGCTGAGAGAGAACTTGGCATGACAGATGTCACTTCTGGACTCTTAGCCTCTGAAAGAGATTGGCCTGCTAATTAAGAAAAATGATGCAATTGGGCCTCCATCTCTAATTTGCTTAAGGAACAATTTGATCTAGAAGCGAAGTGTCCCCACGGAGGCTTGTGATTTCCAGGTCACGGTCCACCGTGGGCACAGTGCAGACTCTCACATGCCGCGCAGCAGGCCTGAGGGGACAGCAGGGGCATTCCCTCCCCGCCTCTGCTCCGTCATGGCCCTCCCACCTCCCACTCTGGCCTTAACCGGGCTCTTAAATACCAGTTACATTTCAACAGCTAAGCCAGGTCCTTCCTCAGGAAAAGGCCTCTGATTTTGGAGGAGGGGAGGTGTGCCCAATGCAAACAGCAGCTCTGCACTGCCTCTCTTGCAGCTATGGTGGCCATGTGACACAATACTGACCAATGAGATTCGAATGGAAGTCTAGCGGAGACTCCTGGGAAAGTTTATGTGATCATGTGACACCATTCTGACCAATGAGGTGCAAGGAGAAGTATAGGTGCGATTCCTGGGATCGTTCAGCCAGCCTGACGCAGGAAGCACGAACCTCTCCCTTTCCTCCCTTCCTTCTTTCCCTTCCCTCTCCCTCTCGCCGCTCCCTTCTTCCTGTCTGGCAGGAGGGCAGATGCACCCCAGTCAGGTCCCCCGTGCTGGGTGAGAGGCCTGAGTCTGGAACCTCCTGCATCAGGGAGGAAGGAGCACAGAGGCAGAGGAGCTGGGTCCCTGGTGGCAGTTTGGAGCTGCTGGGCCTGTGCACGTCCCCCAGGCCTTGTGGCCTGAGAGAGTCCCCAGGCGTCGGAGACACTGCTGGGCAGGTTCTCCGATCTCGCCAGGGAGAGACCCGGCTGCATGAGCAGGGTCACCTTCTAAGACTGGGTAGGACGTGGGACCAGGTGTCGGCCAGGGCCACTCTGCTAGAAACGTGGACCTCATGGCCTCCGCGTCCCTCCTGCCTAGCCACCCTTGTTCCACGCTTGCCTGGCGATACGTGACCTCTGGAGCCTGGGACCCTGACTCCCGCTGGGGGACCCTGTCCTTCCCCAGCATCTCGACCTGGGTTCCTGCCTCAGCCCCTGTGTCCAGCCCAAGCTGGTTGTCAAGGGCGGTGCAGTTCCCCAGCAGCTGACCGACAGGGAAGTCACAGCTGCAGACTGAGCGGACAGTGAGGAGAAGGACAGAGTTGTGACGGATGTTCAGGCCCAAGGGGGGCCCACCTCGCAGGGGGCACCGCTGCAGCCTTCTGACAGCTCCCTTCCTCGCTAGGACCTCAGACAGGGGAATGAGGCTTAAAAAACACAGAGGGGCCCTGGCTAGGGTGGCTCAGTGGACTGAGCGCCGGCCTGTGAACCAAAGGGTCACCGGTTTGATTCCCAGTCAGGGCACTTGCCTGGGTTGCGGGCCAGGTCCCCAGTAGGGGGCACAGGAGAGACAACCACACATTGATGTTTCTCTCCCTCTGTTTCTCCCTCCCTTCCCCTCTCTCTAAAAATAAATAAAATCTTTAAGAAAGCACACACACAGACACACAGACGCACAGAGGGCTGTGGGGCAGGAAGGGCCGTTGCACCGAAGTGGCCATGGCATCACTGGGGGTCTTGGGCCGACGTCGTGAGAACAGGAGCAGGGTCGGGTGTGAGCTGCAGCACGAATTTCAAAATGTCTCTCTTCACTTCATTCCCCTGCTATTTTTATCAAGAACTTAATTTCCCCTGCAATGGAGTTACTCATCCTTTCGCCTAAATGTACTTCAGGTTCTTGGAAGCTGAATGTCATTTCGGTTGTGGCTCCACCGTGACAGGCTTCTTCGGGCAAGGCCTGGCCGGCTTGTGCTCCGTGCCTCCTGCCCGTGCCCTCACAGCCCTGGCGGCTCTCCGGGGGCAGCCCCGTGCCTGCCCCGCTGTGTCCTCACCCCAGAGTTCTGGGCCTCGGTTCTTTCGGATAAAGAGCAGAGGGGGCCTGGGCTGAGGTGGGAGATGCAGCAGCCAAGCGGTTCCCAGCACATGCCCAGGTCAGGAGCCCAAGAGGCTTGACCGTCGCTGCCGGGCACGCGCTCGGGAACAGGGGCGACCCAGCACAGGAGGGGAATCCAGCGGCTGGAGAGAAGAGCAAAGGTCTTTCCAAACTCCAGGGCCTTCCCTGCCCCCCCCCCACCCCCCCTTTCTCCCACGACCTTCCTTCCGGGACATAGTCTTCCTGTCTGCTGAGGCTCCGGGTGTGTTTTGGGTCCTTCAGCTCTGACCCTTTGCCGTGACCTTGCTGAGCTCCCAGACCTCCACTTCCCCTGCCAGCTGCAGATGTTTGAGGGAGCCGTGTGCGCTTGGCCGTGGCTGTCCTGACCTGGACCTGGCGTGACTCCACCGAACACCCCGAGGGGGTCGCAGAGTGAGTGGTGTCTGTTTCCTGCCGTTTCTGTACCTGGCTCAGCAGCGAGGTTTGAGGTCATGGTCTCAGATCCGGAGTTTCCCCCGTTCAAAGGCCCCCTGTCTGTGAATGAAGGTGCTCAGCCTGCCCCCAGATGGCTAATCTGGGGGGGGGGGTGTCTAACCTGGCTCTGTGAGCCCCTTAGAAAGCCCTTGTCCACAGAGCTGTGGGGGGCGGGCGGGGGGCGCTCCCCAGGCCCCGGGAGCTCAGCTCCAGGGCTGGCACCCAAAGCCCAGCACGGGATAAATGCTAGGTGCAACCAGAGAAGGGGCCCGTTGTCACCCTGCTTAAGTGGACGCGTTCGGTGACATCGATTTGCCTGCTGCGAAAGCAACGTCACACGTTGCGCATGTTAAAGTTTTGTGAACGGTAATTCTTACGGTTCCTCGTTTATTCCTTTGTGTTTTGATCTTGGAAGGAACCCTCCTCACCTTTCAACTGAGAGATTTTTATATGATTCACTATGGAAACCAAACGCTTTGCCAGAGGGGAACTGGAATGTCAATTAATTGTCAATTCATCACATTGAGTAATTGATTAATTGGCACATATTAATCTCTAAATCAGTGGTAAAAAATGACTGGGGTTTTAATCTCGACCTTCAGAGTGCTAAAACTCTTCAAATTGCCACTGTTCTTGCCGGAGGATGACTGATGAAGCTTCATTCCTCCCATAATTTTGGCCTCTCCTAAAATTTCTGCCTAACCGAGGGCCGAGGGCGTGCCCGGAAGCCGGCTCTGCCCAGACGGCAGGTGGGGACACGGGGGAACCCGGCCATTGCGTGGCAGGGGCCAGCCGCACATTCTGGCTGATGTTTTTTCTTTTGGTTGGTGGTGTTGTGTTGCAAACCTAATTACTTTACTATCACATGAAATTAATTTAATGGGTCCCCAATTGGTCACAAAATTTATAGCTAAACTACTGGGATGTGTTCTTTGCTTTTTTCATTGACAAGGCAGAACACTGAGTGCGTGGTGTCTGTTTTCTGCCGCTTCTGGACCTGGCTCCCCAGAGGTTTGAGGTCGTGGTCTCAGATCCCGGGCTCTCCCCCAGCAAAGCTCCCTGTCTGTGAGTGAAGGCGCCTCGGCCTGCCCCCCTGTCGGCTAGTAAAATTGATATTTTCATAATCTGGAAAGCGTTGGTTGGGAAGGGCCCCTTTGATTTTCCTTTCCAGACCTAGGTGTGGATTTCTGTGGTCTGCGGGATGGACTGGGGGTGAAATTGGGAGGTGGGTCAGCACTTCCGGGCTGTTCTGTTCTGCCCCAGCCGCCTGCTCCTCCCTCCGGCCCCCGCATCCTCTCTTTCCCAAAAAGGTGAACAGGTAAGTCAAGGGTGGACACGCTGCCGTTCAGGGCTGCCGAGAGGTGGCAGGTCCTCCTGCAGAGTCCGGGAGCGGCTTCCCCACGGGCTGCCCTGGCCCCTGACCTCTGGCCCCTGGCCCCAGGCCGCGGCACTGCCTGAGTCCTTTGTCCCAGGCTGTCCCGGGGCTGGAACGTGGTCCTCTGAGTGAGCAGCCCAGGGCCAGATGGAGGTCCGATCTGGAAAGCTCTCCCTCCTGTCTGCGTCGGGGCAGTCTCAGGACGATGCGGCATGGACGCTGCCCACTGTCCGCGCAGCCCGGTTCTCACGGCCTCGGGTGGTGACTGCCTTTCCGTCTTTGGGAAGTTGCCCGGACCTCCCCGAGGGTTTGCCCACCAGGAAAATGAGACCCATGTTGTTTAACGGGACGGCTTTGAGAATCCATGTATGAACACATGTTTAGGACACGGAACGTTGTATGCGAGTGCGTGCAGATGAGGTCGCGGTGTCACTTGCTTGACGTTTCTGGGGGCTCTGGCAGAATTCGTGGCTTTGCTGGGAACCCTCAAGTGTGGGGCCATCAGGGCTGGGGACCCCCCCGACAGTTGTCCTCCAGAGGGGTCAGTGTGGTGCTGCCGCCTGGGGCCAGGAGAGATTAAATGCTGCCGTGTGTCCCCCTCCAGGCTGGCCCACACACAGACACACAGACGCACAGAGACGCACACACACCCAGATGCACACACACAGCATACCTGCGCACACCCCCACGCATGTTGGGAGAGAAAGCAGATGTGGCAAAGCGTTAACAGTTAGTGAATCTAGGTGTTTGCTGCAGTGTTTGTCTGGTTTTCTGTGGTCCGGACGGCGACACAGGAGCAAGAGGGGCGAGGAGACGCCGCACAGGTCGAAGCAAACACACGTGTGGCCGGGGTGTGGCCCGCTGTTCGCCGCACAGACACCTGGGACTAGACCTGCATTCAAATTGCTGCTTAAATTCTCTCCTGGTCTCTTCTAAGCTGCTGTAACGTCCTATATAGAGAGATATTTGAGGCTAGACAGGGTGTGGTACAAATAACGCCCCTCTTTATTACAAACTGGCTTTTTTTTTTTTTTTTTTTTACGAAATCGTAAGCATGTCATTCTGCAGAGCAGCAATTTCACACTCAGGAGCACCTTGTCATTTCAGGTGAATTGTTCAAATTAAAACTATACATTATCGCGCCCATTTTATTGCAGTACCAAGCACACTCAAGCAGGCCTTCCTTCCGCTGGCCCCCGTATATTTGAGAATACATGTATTTGAGAAGACGCTCACGTGCGTATGTGTTTGAGGGTAAGCAGGGACAAGGCATTTACACGAGCTCCGGCCCTTTGCTTCCTTTCTCAGGCGCTGGGGGACCCTCAGCTCCTAGCAGAAGGCCGGTGCTAAGTGCTTTCTGGTGCCCACGGCGGGCAGACTAAGCCCAGCTTCGCAAGGACGCGGCGTGACGTTCCCCTCTGTGCCGTGGGCCTGCTCTGCAGGACGGCGAGGGGTTGGTCCCCCCGATCTGGCCACCAGAGGAAAAGCAGGATCCTTCCTCGGGCCGCCCGGCGTGGGGTGTTGGCAGGTGTCCGGAAGGTTGGCGGCACCTGGGTCCCAGCTGGTGGGGCACCTCTCCTGGGCTTCCGCCTCCTCAGAGATGTCCTTTCGCAGCCAGGGTGATCCGAGGTGAGGAAGGCGCCCGAACATTCCGGAACGTTGTCGGTTTGATTCTTCCCGAGGCTGAGCAGTCTCAGTGTCTCAGGTAACCCTCTGCCACCCCGTTCCGGAGGCATTTTGTACTTTAACTAAGACCTTGGAGAGGCTGTCCCTGTGGTCGCGGACGTCACAGGCCTCCTGGTCACTTGTGTCGACGGGACCAGGGAGGAGGGGCAGAAATTCACACTGCACGCACGCACACACGCCCCTCCCACCACCCCAGGCTCAGGCAGGGCTGCTGTCAGTCCGTCCGTCCAAGAGGACTCAGCTTCAAGCTCTCCTTCCTCACAGGAAGGATATGTATCATTTCCGCCTGAATGATACATGTCAGTCGCTCCGTTTGTTTCCTTTGCCCAGCACGCACGGTGGGAGGGAAAACGTGTTTCCTTCCAAAGTGTTCTGTTGCTCCCTGTGTTCCCAGCATCCCTGCCCATCAATCTACACAGACAAGAAACAGTGGCACCAGCAAATTGCACCGGCTCACCTGGCACTTCCCGCAGGTGAGGAAATGAGCGTTTACGGAATTTTGCCCGGTTTTGAGTTGTCCTGTTCAGCTCCCTCCCCTCCCCGAGTCAAGTTCAGGTTACAGGAACACGTCCAGCCCCTGAGAGACAGCTAGTGGGTGTCAGGTTTGCAATTTGGACCGACGTCCTCTCTGGTCCTCAGGGTGAACTGCGCGGGGTGCAGACCCGGGTGCACGGGGAGGGCCGGATGAGCTCACGTGGAATCAGGGTCCTGAGCTGGTGGGGGGTGCTGTGCTCACGCCATAGCACCCCCCCACCCAGGGAGTATCCCCACTTGATTTTCACGGCCCTGCACCAAGGCTGCCTGGCTGGTCCTGGGGAGACACCGTAACAGAACCACAACCCGAGTCCCATGTGCAGGTGACAGGCTCCCGCAGGCAGGGTCCCCCCGACAACGTTCACATCCTCATCTGCAGAGGAAGGATGGCTCTCCCGCACCCCGGTGCCGAAGTGGCCCCAGGGACATCAGCTGAGCTGCTTAACGTCAGAGGTGGGGGCACATCAGGGGGGCAGGGGATGCCCCCTCGGAGCACAGGGCTGCTCACGCCCAGCCGTGCCCTCCCCCTTGGGCAGACGCACTTGGGGACTGAGAGCATTGTCCCTGGGTCTGGGGGTCTTCCACGGGGCCGTGAAAAGGGGTGCAGGGAAAGACAAGCTGCCTATCTCTCTGGGAGGGAAAGGGGAACCGTGGGGAAGCGGGAGCCAAGCCCAGGGATGGGAATGAGGGACAATGGGAACCGGGGGCTGCAGTGGTGGGAACGGGACAGGAAGCCTTTAAAAGGAAATCCCACTTTTTTACACCTAAAAATATAAAGCTGTCAGTGTTCATTAAGGATGAAGCCAATGAAAGCTACATGGTGCCAAATAATTAACGACTTTAATAACCCTAATAAATTTGGATTCCATCAAAACCCTGTTGCCCATCACAGCCGCTCCCCAGCAAGAATGGGGAGCAGTTAGGGCGGGGGTGGGGCAGGGGGGGCGGCAGCTAACACCTGTGTAAAACAGAGATGCCGCTGACATCTTTCGCAGGTCCATCAATTATAATTAAAGAGCCATCAGAAAGCCGCAATGGCCTTCTCCAGCACTTGGGTGTGAAGGCCCTTGCGCTGAGAATTAAACCCATCGGTTGGGACCGCTCGGCTTTCGTGGTCCTGCGGGCAGCGCAGGAATGGGTCCGTGGCTCCGGCATCCCTGCCCGTCTGTGCTCATCAAGGACCTGATTCATTCACGCCGGGAGCGCGGCTCGGGTGTGCCCCCAATCTCATCGAAAACCGGTCCTTAGATCCTGCTGCTGCCGGCAGTTCGGCTTCTGAGGGTGAACTACACGCCTGGGGCCTGGCCCAGAGCCGCCTGGAGGGGGCGCCGACGCAGATGGCGGTGCCCAGGAGGGAGGAGGGAGGAGGCCTGGGTTCCTCTGGCTGCGTCGTGAAAACTTACTTGACAATAAAAGTTTTTTAATGGCACCTGGCGTCTTTTCTGGGCATTGCAGATGGCAGGCACTGGACTCAGGGTGTTGACCCTGGCTGCGCCCTAGGTCCGGGTCGTCCGGGTCATCGGGAGGAGTGGGCCCTGGCAGGGCTGCTGTGAGGGAAGGCGCTCCTTGGGGCGGGGGTGGGGGGTGGGGGGTGGGCTCCGGTGGCCAGGATCAGCTCCGGCTGGTGCCAGCGGCTGAGTTCCAAGGCCTGAGGGGGGGGGCAGGGGACCCCCAGCAAGTGCACAGCTGCGTCTGGAGCTCAGAGACCCCTGAGCTGGACAAGCAGGTGGCGGCTGTCCAGTATGGAGACAGGAAAGGGGTGCCAGCGTCCCAGGGAACCGAGGGGCAGGGTCCGAGGGACTGACGTCTTCCTACTCACTGTCTCGCTCCTACTGCCCCTCCCTGGCTGTGCCATGTCCCCACCAGGGCTGTCCCTTCTGACCTCACATCTCGGGCCAGGTGGTTAGGGTTCTCGGGACCCTGTGTGCCCTTGAACCAGACAGTGAGCACCTTCAGGACAGGGTGTCCCTCAGTCATCGCACACAGTAGGTGCTCAGATAATGCTTTGCTCATTGCTTTTGGCTGAATGGTGCCGTTCCGGGTCTGAGACCCTTATGGGTTGTGTGTGTGTGTGTGTGTGTGTGTGTGTGTGTGTGTGTGTGTGAGACCTTGCTATGAAACAACCGGCCCGAGTCGTGGGCGGAATCACTGGTCAGCGTGAGGGATGGCCCCAGCCACATGTCCTTATACATCCTTACCACCAGGCATCTACTCTGCTCAGGTGCTGAATCCTGCCCCTCAGGAGCCCCTCAGAGCGCTTTCTCCCTCTTCAAGCTCACAGCCCCCCCAAATATTTTACATAAGAAGTACACTTGTGGTGGGCAGCGTGAGGGCCCCCGACGATGCCCACATCCGCGGGACCTGCGACTGTGTCACCCCACGGCGCAAAGGGGACTTTGCCAATGGGACTATGGTAAGGATGCTGATGTGGGGAGACGTCCCTGGATTGGATTGTCTGGACGCGCCTGCTATCACCAGGGGTCCTGACCAGAGGGAGGCAGGAAGGTCAAGGTCAGCCACGGAGCTGTGACGATGGGAGTGAAGACAGCCTGGCCTCCCAGCGGAGGCCACCAGCTGGACAAGGCAGGAGAGACTCCCAGGGGGACCCACCCTGCTGGCCTCTCACTGTAGCCCCACGAGACCCGAGCCGGACTTCCGAGCTTCGGGACCGTAACATAACGCATCCGCGTGGTTTTAGGGAACCGGATTTGTGGTCACTTTTACGGCTACCCTAGGAAACTGCTACAACACGCCTCCTCTCTCCTACAATTGGAAACTCAAGCCTCCCCCGCTCCATAGGAGCAAGGTTTAATAGAATCAGGAAAGTTCTCCCAGAATCCCCGAGACGCGATCGATGGTGCGCTGCTCGGGGAGCTGAGCCCCCAGGGGGCCCCGAGGCCCCCGTGAGGCAGGCGGGGTGAGGACCCCCAACCTGTCGCCTCTTAGGGCTTCCTTTTTGGCCACTTCACCAGGACTCCAGCGCTGGAGGAAACCCCCAACTGGCTTCTGTGGTTTGAAGACAGAAGCAGCTCCCAAACCAGTCCGAGTCCCACGGCGGACGGAACCGACCGCATGCTCCTATTCACACGTCGGAGCCATTTGGGCAGCGTAGACGGGACAGGCCCTGCTCTTGGATTTTCACGGCGTCTATTTCCATTTTCCTTTCCGTGTGCCTCTGCTGCACACTCAGTAGCCACGCTCGGCCGCACCGTCTGATGTCTGTGCTTGAAGCCAAAGAGAGTTAGCGTTTTTTTTGTGTGTGTGTACTCCTGAGAATTTTCCCAGCTTGTGTTTTCGGACTCTGAATTCTTCGGGACCGTTCCGGGGTCTCCCACGCCCAGGCACGCAGGCCTGTCAGGTACAGGTGTCCACCCGTGGCACAGGGTGACTGTCGCCGCACGCCTGACTTGTCAGCTGTCACGCTCGGGCCCTCCTGGACAGGAGGACCACACGGCATCAGGCTGCACCGCCCCCGATCAAGGCAGCAGGGAAAAATCTCAAATGTGGACGGCTTCGGTGACGCAGCCCCGCTCATCGGGCTCCCGGGCAGGTCTGGACAGATCCTTGGCATCGCGTAGAGAAGAAACGGGGTGGACCTCGCTTTGTGGCGAGACCTGTCGCACGTGTAGGGAGCCGGGGTGGGTTGGAAGGTGCCAGAAATGACCATCCCTGGAGCGGCGATGGTCATTTCTAGAACGGTGTGCCGCAGGAATTTGTAAAGCTTGCAACATTTGACTGTGGGCAGAGGCACTGGCCTCTCTTCCCTTAAACTGTCAAATTAAAAAAAAAAAAAAAGGTAACCGCCAACACGACAATGGCCATTTGGTACGAATGAATCGAAATCATGCCTATTTTTTGTCAGATCAGCAAACCATATAACTTTTTGGTGTGCCACAGACGTTTAGTTATCAGTTTATGTGTGTGCCGTGAGGCAGAAAAGGGTTGGAAATCGCTGCTCTGGAGTGAAAAACTAGGTGAGGGTCTTCCGAGGCTTACGAGTCCTTGTCTAGAAGCTCGGCACCTGGCGGTGGCCCCTGTCCCGGCCGGGAACCGCACTAGTGACCGAAAAGGTTAGGTTTGTCTTGATTGCATTTCTTCTCACAGGCTGAGTATATATTTTACGGATTTTCACGAAAGGCGTGATTTATGCCTCGAGACTCGTGGAAAAACTCACGGCTTTTAAAAAGAATTTCCGAAAATGAAATTCTTTGGAGGGTCGGTTCAGGAAGGTTCAGGCCTTGCCGGAAACGGAGTTTGAGAGGTTTCCTTCTTCCTGCCGACACACTGCCAATGTTGTTTGAATCCCGGCTCTAAAAGATTATTCACAATCAGGGAACCCGGACACAAATGAGGTATGTGATGAATTGAGTGCTTGTTTTAACCTCTTTTATTTTTTAGACCATTTTTTAAATGAAGGTTCGAGGACAGTTGTCTCCATTTTCCCACCACCCCACCCACCCCCACCCCCACCTCCCACCCTCAATCCTCTCCCCTTTGGCTTTGTCCCTGGGTCCTTTCTACATGATCCTTGATGACCCTTCCCTTTCTTTCTTCTGTTATCCTCCCTCCTGCCTCCCCTCTGGTTACTGTTGGTTTGTTCTTTATTTCCATGTCTCTGGTTCTATTTTGCTTGTTTGTTTTGTTGATCAGGTTCCACTTATAAGTGAGATCAGGTGGTATTTGTCTCTCACAGCCTGGACTACTTCACGGAGCATGATGCTCTCCAGTTCCCTCCGGGCTGTTGCGAAGGGTAGGAGCGCCTTCTTTCTCTCTGCTGTGTAGTGTTCCGTTGTGTAAATGCACCACCGTGTCTTGATCCACCCATTTTCTGATGGGCACTTAGGCCGCTTCCAGCGCTTGGCTATTGTGAGTTGTGCTGCCGTGAACATTCATTGTAACTTCTTCAGGTGCGTGCGATCATGGAGCTGTGGTTTAGGAAAAACGCCGTCCTTATCTTCTCTATCCTCACCAGAGGATATGTTCATTGATTTGAGGGAGAGAGAGAGAGAGAGAGAGAGAGAGAGAGAGAGACATCCATCAATTGCCTCCTGTATGCGCCTTGACTGGGGATCCAACCTGCAACCAGAGGAGCCAAGCGGCCAGGCCATCCTTGTCTTTTCAAAATACATCCTGAAATACCTAGGGAAGCAATGAGGCAGCATTTGGGGGTAGCTTCGCAGGTATCTGGGGCTGGGAAGGAGCTGGTGGGGGGCGAGGCAGGACACGGAGTGGTGACGGGGAAAACGAAATGAGGTTTTGGGGGGCGGGTTGGTGATTGTTGACGCCGAGTAACTGGTGAGAATTTGTGAGGCTCGCCTCTCTGCTGTCGCGTGTGTTTGAAATTGTCTCCAATAAGAAGCTTTAAAAAAATTGCATGATGTTACCGGGGCAGATGAAACAGGAGGTCACCGCCCCTGACTTCCAGATCTGCAGCCGAGGGGCCGGGGGACCCAGGAACCGGGCTGCAGGGCAGGTGCCTTTGACTGGTGTGGCTGACTCAGCTGGTGTTTCGGAAGAGAGGCAGACCTGGCCAGGGCTGGGGAGGCGGGATGGGGGGGGGTGGTCATCAGGGTCCGGGAAGAGGCCCTGGGAAGAGTGGGGAATGGTGAGGGAGGGAGCAGCTGGCGGCCTGCCCTGGCTGTTCTGTGTTCAACGTCCTCCCGGCCCCGAAATGTCAAGAAAAAAAGGCTCTCTTTGGAACACGATGGGGATAATTTTAGGATAATAAACAAGGCATCACAATGTTAATGTAAAAAATGAGAATTGGAGATTGTACCCACTTGCGTAATTTTTCCTGAACTCTCCAAGTTCCGACTTTCCAATCTGTGAAATGAGAGGCTGGGCAGCGTCCACAGCCATCCATCTTTGTTCTACTTAGTGTTGCTCTATTTAATATCTGCGTGTCAGTCTCTGCAGCTCAGAAATACATATAATACCTTAAAGTAATCACGTTCCCTCCGGAAAAATATCATCATAAACCTACTCACCGGATCTGATGAGAAGGCTGCGCCACAGGTGGATGGACGGTAAGTTGGATTGTAATAGCGGGAGGAGTTAGGACAGAATCCCTCATTCTGAAGGAGACGCGTGTCTACTAGTTGTCTGCTAGTTGAGAATGTGTTGTCTACACCGACAACACGTCGACCAGATGGTCAACATGTTGACCTCGTCAACCAGGTTCAACGATGGTTGAACTGGTCGACCAGATGGTCAACGTGTTAACCTCGTTAACCAGGTTCAACGACGGTTGAACTGGTCGACCAGACGGTCAAGGGCACTGCTTCCGTTTCTCAGGGTGCTCAGAGAGGAGGAAGGCCCCATGTCCCTGGATGAAGGGACCCCAATAACCGAGCCCCGTGACAACCACGTCAGGGGCTTTGGGACAGGCACAGGGTGCTAAGGGGCGAACGGAGGGAAGGCAGGTTGGGACAGCTTGGCGGTAGCCCCCCCCCGGAGAGGTGCCACTCAAAGAGGGTGGACACCCCAGACCCCACGGACAGTGGGGCCTCGCCATTCACACCCCGAGTGTGTCCCTGTGCCAGGTCCGAGGTCTGAGGACAGGCAGGAGCCTGGTTTGTGTGCTGTTTCCAGGACAGTTTCTCTTCCTGGAGATGGGAAGTCACGGCAAGGCCTGCTCCCTGCCGGGCCCCTGCAACCCCCACAGCGACCCCCCCCCCACACACGCACACACCCGGTCTCCCTTCCTGCCCGAGCTGGAATCCGGAGGACTGCGGCTACCACGGTGCCAAGGGCGAAGCTTTATCCTAAACCTGGACACGATCTCTAGGGAAAGAGCTGTCCTCGAAATATTGGCCACGTGGCTTCACCTTAATTTCGACAGCAAGCAAGACAGCGAAGGAAGGATCAGATAGTCAGGAGGAGCCCGCGACAGTAAATAGGTGGGAGCACCTTACAAAGGCCAAACAGCCCAGGCAGAGCCCCCCCCCCCCTTACCTTCCCCGTGGGCTCTCACTCCAGGCCACTCGCCACACAAGGGCCAGCTCTCAGCAATGAGGGTGGCTCCTTAGGCCTGTTCCCCCAGCCTGGCCCATCCCTTCCCGTGGAAACCACAGTAAAGGGTCCCACCCAGCCCCCCCACCACTGGGTGCCCCCCACCACGTGCCTGCCCCACTTCTTGGACCTGTGAGTAACACTGCCTTTTCAGGGGCCCGTGACCCCTGGTGTGTGGGTCTCGCCCGGCCTGAATAGCAAGACCTGCCGCTGCAAACACTCATGGCCCGGAGGCTGCAGACATCTGTCACCCGTCGGGGACCGGTCGGTGAGGACGCAGCTTAGGTCTCGTCCAGTGGAGGTGACCGCCGTGGGGCCCAGCCTGGCGCGCACAGCTCCGAAGAGGCCCGAGTGTGCCTGGGTTTCCCTCCATGCTCCGGCTGCCCAGACCTTGGCTCTCGAGTGAACTTGTACCGGGGGAGGTTTACTACCCTAACTGTCTGTATCTCTGTTTAATGAAACTGTTAAGGCTACTTTGATGGTCTTTGCTGATGGAATTTTAAATAAAACATCTCCATCCTCTGGCGGCAGCCCTGCTGTTTAACTGCCGGGAAGTGCCTGCCGGCAAGGAGGGTGGCTCTCTCCGATCTGGTCTTCACCGCACAGTATGTTTTCCCAGCCGTTTTTCTCCCTCAGAATAAACAAAAAAAGATTTATGGAAATCGTTGAGGCAAAGCCTCATCGAGGTCGCTAGAAACGAAACCCTGGCTGACTGTCGATCCCAAAGCTGTGGATCTCGGGGAAGCTCAGGCTTTGCTTACTCAGCGACCCTGATCTCGGGGCTGGTCCTCACTTGCTCACTCGTTTCCTGAGCTCCCGGTCCTGCATCTGTGAAACGTGGGGGGTGATGCTTACCAGGCAGGTGTGCGGTGAGAAGTGACAGACTGCACAGTGTACGGTGTATTTTGGACGGAAAGGGAACGCTCAGTAGACAGAAGCTTTTATTGCCCAGGGCCGGGTGTCTGCTGCCCGGCACCTAATTATCATCTGGGACTTAGAAGAGAAGTTCAAGTGTGTCTTTCCAAATGTGCTTGCAGACGGGGCATGGCAGGGGTGCTGTGCGAGGAGCCGCCGCCCTTGACCCCGGGCAACTCGCTGTCCACCCTGGCGATCGGGGACACTTTCCGTTTGGCCTCCAGCTCGCTGCCCGCTGACTGGCGGCCAAGCACACTCTTAATTGTCTAACCTTTTTAAATGATTAAAACAATGAGGAGGAGGATGACGCATAAAAATAGGATCAGCAGGATGTTAACAGCCTATTATCATCAGTACTTGGTTTTTTTCACGTTGGTTAGTTGACCTTTTTTTTTGTGCTGATGCCGACAGGCTGAAACGAGTCGGCTGACTCAGTACCGTCTAGGCTGGAAATCAGGGCTCCTGAGCCGCCGAGGCCAGGTCTCAGCCCTCAGCCTTCAGCCTTCAGCCTTCAGCCCGGGGAGACGTCCCCCCAGCAGGTGGATGGAGTCGATGAGTCGTGATGACTGACCCCACTTCAGTCACCCTGTTGGGAGGACTGGGGTCGCTACTTACCACCAGGAAGGTCTTGCAGGGAGCTTCTCTGCTACTGGCAACATTGTTTCTCAGCCTGTGCGCTTTGCTGTTGTTCTTCAAAACGGAGATACATGTTTCCTGCCCTTGCTGTGTGTATCATTTGAATGATACTTCTTTCTCTAAAGGAAATGCACGTCTCTAAGTTCAGGCTGCTGCAATACAGCATGCACTGGGTGGCTTACAAACAAGAGACCTTTATTTCTCGCCCTTCCGGAGGCTGAAGGATTCAGGTGCCTGCAGGCTTGGTGTCCAGCGAGGGACTGCTTTCTGGCTGGTACAGGACGCCGTGCCACCATGTCCTCCCGTGGTGGATGGGGTGAGGAAGCCGTGCAGGGCCTTTCCCAGGGCGCTGGTCCCCTTTGCAAGGCTCCGCCCTCACCACCCAGTCGGCTCTCAAAGACCCCACGTCCTAACAGCATCCCCCTGGTGGTTAGGGTTCACCATGTGAATTTGAGGGTGGAAGACATGGCCTATGACATTTGTTAACGAGACGCCCAGTAAGATGCCCTACATTTGAACACACACCCCTCTCCCATCATCGTTTGCCAGGGGAAGGTGAAGCACAAAAATTGAATTGCTTTCCAAGATCAACGTCCAAAGGCGATCAAGTCCGAAGGCGTTCCAGTGCGCAAACACTGGGAGAAATGAAGGGACATCCGGACAATAGTAGTTGTGGACGTCGGTCCCCATTTTGAGCAAGGGCTAGGCCCTGCAGACAGATCCACAGCAGGGAGACGACTCACACCTGAGTCTGAACCGGGCCCACTGGCACCGCCAGACAACATCCCAGCAGGTGCTCACGGAACCTTCTCCAGGGGAGCCTAGGTGCGAGGCCATGAAACAAACCTCAGTACGTTAAAAAGGACAGATACCACTCAAAGTATGCTCTCGGACCGCACGGAATCATGCCCTGCCCCAAAGGTGCTCACATCCTCAAGCCCGGAGCCTGTGAGCGGGTCACCTTCCCTGGCAGGGGGACTTGGCAGGTATGAGTACCTGAAGGTTCTTGGGATGCGGCAGGTGCCCCAGCTCACCTGCATGGCCCAGTGTCATCACTGGGGGATTGGAGTGAGAGGACAGAGGCAGAGGACAGCCGGGAGGCCGTGGCGAGAAGGGGCCATTCACCACGGAAGCCTCCAGAAGCTGGGAATGGATTCCCCACCCAACCTTTGGGAGGAACACAGCCCTGCAGACACCCTTCTTTTAACACAGGGAGCCCCCCGAGGGCCACAGCAGCGAGAGGATGCACTTGTGTTGTTTAAGCCGTTGAGTTTGTGGTTATCTGTCCCAGCAGTGAGAGAACACAATGATAGATGAATGATGGATATATAGATAAATGATTGATAGACAGTAAACAGATAGATGATAGACAGATGGTAGATAGACAGACACGCAGGCGATCATTTATAGATAGTCTTAGATAGCTGATGATAAACAGATACAGAGACATGATAGATAGATACACTGCAGACAGAGGATGAATAGGTGATAGATGACTGGACGGAGGAGGGGAGTACACAGCAGAGGCAAAGTTTTTCATACCCTCTGCTCGTGCTGGTAGCGTTTTGATTTTTCCTAATAATTGACATGCGCCACTATTCTAAATAATAAGTCCTTACAATAAAAATGTAACTGCCCTGGCCAGCGTGGCTCAGTTGATTGGAGCTTCGTCCCATGGAAGAAAAGGTCGTCGGGTCTCAGTCCCTGGTCTGGGTGCATGTTCATCTCTGTCTCCCTTCCTCTCTGTCTCTTTTATTTTAAGGTTTTATTTATTTACTTTTAGAGAGGGGAGACGGGAGGGAGGAAGAGAGTGAGAGAAACTTTGATGTGTGGGAAGTTTGCATCGATCGGTTACCTCTCACACCCCCCCCAACTGGGGACCTGGCCCCCCACGAGCCAAGCCTGTGCCCTGACCGGGAATTGAACTGGTGACCTTTTGCTTTGTGGGATAATGTCCAACCAATCAAGCCACACCTGTTGGGGCTCTCCTTTCCTCTCCTTTAAAAAGCAATGGAAAAAAAGTCCTTGGATAATATATTATATATATAATTCAGCCTATACAGAAAGTACCCAGTCATGTAATATGAAAAATAGACATTTATTGAACAAGATGCAAGATATAAGAAACATTGTACACAGGACAATGACACCTCAGTCCCCCTTCAAAGTGGGCACCTGCGGACCTCACACAGTCCTCCCAATCACCATCAGCTGCCCCATTGTATTTTCCTAAATCTCAACGAAGGTCTGAAATCTCTTCCCTTTCAAAGGTGATTTTAGTTTTGGGAAAATCCAGAATTCACTGGGCACCAAATCTGGGCTGTAGAGGGGATGACTCGCCTGGGTGAGTTGATGTTTCACCAAAAAACTCTGCAGGAGACGTGATGTATGAGCAGACCTGCTGTTGTGAAGAAGCTGCCAATCACCAGTTGCCCAGAGCTGCGGCCTTCTGAGTCATCCGCATCGTTTCCACAGGAGAACGTCAAAGCTGAATACAAAATCTGACGCAAATTCGTTGCTCTACTTGCTCAGTCACTTTGAATGTGATGGCCACACAGTGCACATGCTCACTCAACGGTGTCTACCCCCCGCCCAATGACCAGTACAGTGAAGTCGTCATGGTTCACACACGCGCATTCCAGTCCACGCTCCTCGGCTGCCGGGTCACACTGATGTCACACAAACTATTCTCATCGCATTACCAGCTGGACTTTTTCCAGACAGACCTCGTATTATGCACATTCTCCAACTATCACCTGATATTTGGATTGTGAGGTAACTCAGGCAACAGAGTGTGTAAGAGAGAAGATGAGCCAATGGTTTTCCTGGTGCAAGTAGCTCTTTCTTTTCTCTTCTGCACATGGTGGAGGAACTTCTGAAACAACTCCTGACTTTCAGCTAGGATCTTCAGATAAACTGAGAAGGTCTCGCAAGCTTCCAAAAACAATACCTTAAGAATATGATGCATTGCCTATTTTATGTTGCATTCAACGTAAACAACTCCTTTAGCAAAAGGAGTGGGAAGAATGAGCGGGCCACACATTACAGAAAACTGGCCATGGAAGCTCCGTGATGCATCACGGGGACAGATTACACTATTCCTCCCAAATTACTAGGCTGGGAGTGTTCTGTTAAAAATAGTTTCTTAAACTCCTCAAAAATCTTTCAGTAGGAATCACGCTAGAGACAAATAAACACTTTTTGGTTCAGCCAGCTTCCCCCACAGTCTGAGAGCAGACTATTAGTTCTTCAGTGGAGTGAGTACCAAGGAGAGCACCTGCGGTACAAGCACCGAATTAGCGCAGGTACCTGGCACCACAGCAGGGGGTGGAAGGCCAAAGGAGGGGACAGCAGTGCCAGGAGTCTCAGAGGCCAATACACAGACCTCTCTTCCCAGCCCATGTTCCTGCCAGTTAGAAACTTTGAGTGATACCCAGCAGATGGAGACAGCTCACCTTATCACCAACGGAGCTGATGCTGGAGAGCTGGGCTTGGTGCCCCAGACAGTCCGGCTCCCCCACACCTCACTCCTGGTCTGGCCCTCGGAAGGGTTTGAGGCAAAAATCAGAGACCTCAGAGCCTAATCAGTTACTGAGAGTAGCACATCACGGATATTATCAATATTTTATTTTATTATTTTATTTTTTAGATTTTAATTATTTTTAGAGAGAAGGGAAGGGAGGAAGAGAGGGAGAGAAACATCAGTGTGTGGTTGCCTCTTGCACATCCCCAGCTGGGGACCTGGCCCGCAACCCAGGCCTGTGTCCTGACTGAGAAACAAACCAGTGACTATTCAGTTCACAGGTTGGTGCTCAGTCCCCTGAGCCACACCAGCCATGGCTGGATATTACCAATATTTTAATCTTTGTCCATCTGATGGGTTAAAAAAAAAGGCGTGATATTTCTCACAATTTGTAAGGTTTCAAAATTGGTGAAGTCTGGGCATTTTTGATGAATTAAGGATTTCTTGACATATCGGAGTAGATGGATATAGTAATCCGGAATGAGAACACTAATCCAGTGGCTTTCAAAGATTTTTTTATCTTGATTTACCATAAAAAAATATACTCTATATTGTGACTTAATTCACATATGTATATGTGTAGCAAAACTTTTCTGAGATTGAAGCCCATTTGTGGGTTGTGAAATGTACTTAGCAATTTGCAAGTAGCATTAAAGAATAACACATCACCGCATCCCACACTGTAGTGATAAATATTAGTTTTTAAAATTTTGGTTTCAGTCGTGTGTACATGACATATGCTTGACATACGTTTTTGTGCATGCATGTGATATCTATGTGTACGGTATATTTACGCATACGTGCGTGTCCATGATATATTTATAACGCACGTGTTTGTGATATACTTATCTACACAAGTGCACGTGACGTATATAGTTACGCCTGTGTATGTACATGATACACATTTCTGGATGCGTGTGCGCATGTAATGGACAGCATGCGAATGTGCCTGAAATACTCATGCAAACCAGTTCGCGATGTACGTACGGCTTCCTTCAGGAACTAATAAGTATCTGATCCTTTTCTTCCACATGAGTCGTTTGGCTTCTAGTCCGAGGAAGGGGCGCAACCCACAACCAAGTCCAACTCCACAGCGCGGGCGCCCCCAGCCGAGACCCCGCCCACAAGGTAGCCCCGCCCTCTGTCCCGCCCTTAGCCTCGGCCCCGCCCCCCGCAGCAGGCTCCCTGGTAACCGCGGGTTGTTCCCACGCTCCAACGCATAGTTCCTGGCGGGCGCGCGCACGCCAGCGGGCCGCCGGGACTAGCGCCGCGGCGTCAGTGGCAGGCACGCGCACGCTGGCGGGGCGCCCGGAGGAGCGCCGCAGCGTCGATGGCGGGCGGGCGCACGTCGGCCGGACGTCTGGAGGAGCGCCGCAGCGTCGATGGCGGGCGCGCGCACGGCGGCGGCGGCCGGCGGCCATCTTTTTTCCCGGCAGCTGTTCCCGGCTCTAGTGTGGGTCAGCTTGGCTGCGGCGCCCTCGGCCTCGGCGGGATCTGTGGGGAGGCGTGGATGAGGGGGGAGGCGAGGAGGAGCCGCCCCCCACTGTTGCCGCGCCCCCACCTGAGGGCAGGCCCGGGCGGGCGGAGTCCCCCGGGCGGGCTCGGGGTCGCTCCGCGGCTCAGCCTCGTCCTCCTCGCCGGGACCGTCCCCCGGGCTCTGCTCGCCCGCCTGCTGCTCTCAGGGTCCGGGGCTCCTCCCAGATGGGATAAGCTGTAAAGATGTTCAGCTTTGAAGGCGATTTCAAAACGAGGCCCAAGGTGTCCCTCGGAGGCGCGAGCCGGAAGGTAAGCGCGGCTCCGGGCCTCGGGGGCAGGGGACAGGAGGGAGCGGCCGGGCCGGCGCTGGGTCCGCGCCCGGGGCCTGAGCAGGTGCGCGGGGCGGGGGTTGCCGCGCCCCGGACCCTGCGGGGAGGCAGGAGGCGCGCAGCCCTCTCGGTACGTAGCGAAGGACACAGTGTTTCTTCTTGGAAACGGGCTGCGCTACTTTGTTACGCCCGAGCCGGCGCAGCGCTTCCTGGAGGGCGCTCCCCGAGGGGTCCCCGTTGGGGGAAGTAAACAGGACGCGTGCGCCCTTGTCCGCAGCCTCCGAAATCCGGCCCGCACCGCCCATCGGCCGCGCCGTCGAGGCCGAAACTGTGAACATTATTCTTTCCCGGCCTCTGCAAACGTGTTTCTGGAGACTTTTTTCCTGCTGCGATTCTTAGATTTGTTTAGGAGAGGGCCGGACGAGCCGTAGTAACTCCGCGCTGACACAGCCAGCCGGCGGCGGTTCCCCGCCCCAGAACCGCGACCGTCGCTGGCAAGGGGCCTGACGACCCGGCGCGCCACTCACAGGTGTGCTCCGGTGTCCCGCTTGCGGCCGACCCTGTGCTGTCACCCGGGAACATCTCCGCTCCGAGGAAAGGAGCTCTCTGATCAGCATCTCAAAGGGCGGTTGCACACTCTTGCGTTTTAGCTGTGCGAACGGTCGTCCTTTTCCTCCCGCTTTTCACTGAGGTGCAGACCCTGCATCGCTCGGGGTCACACGCGCTTCCTCCCCGTGCTGGGGGGCCGGAGGAGGGGAGGGGAGGGGGCGAGGAAGGGGACTTACCAGGAAGGCACCCAGAACTCTGGAGCAAGGCTGGCGGCACGGTTGTCCCTTCTGGAGCGAACAGCGGCTGCTGTCTTGCACCTCCTGGAAGTCAGTGCCTACCTGCAGGCTCCCCCAGGTGAGGCTGTCTCTCTGCCGGCCCCACAGAGGGGCTGGTCTCCGGAGCGCAGCGCCAGGGCGGGGCGCGGAGGGGGGGGGCGCTGCACTATAGGTTCAATGTGAAGGATCGGACCTGTGAACACACCCATGTGACCTCCACTCGTCCATGTTCCCAGGCTCCGCTCCTCCTGCCTCCTCCCATCCACTCTCCCAGCCAGAGATTCGCACCCTCTCCTGACGTGGGTCAGTTTTCCCTGCGGAACATCGTGGGGAGGGAGTCTCAGACCGTTTGTCCTTTTTTTCGGATCTGGCGTCCTGGCTCACTCAGCGGACGTCTGGGAGGGGGAATCCACCCATCAGGGTTCGTGGCATTTTGTGAACACGCCGCCGTTGACCCACTCTTCCTCGTGGTGTTTGTGTGACACTCTGCCAGGGACACACTCAGAAGCGGGGTCACACGTTACTCAGGTTCACCCCGGGGGCGTGCTAGCCCCACTCCCCCTGCCATCCGCCCTGCAGGGCCCTAAGGGTGTCTGTGCCTCCGCTTCCTTGCCAACACTTAGTATTGTCGGTCCTTTTAATTCTGGCAGTTAGGCCAGGGTTGTGGCTTCGTTGTAGTTTGAATCTGCTGCCTGACAACTGTGAGGTTGAACACCTGCACACACACTTACTTCCCTTAATTCTCCGTTCTTTCCTTGAACTTTGTTTTTGCAAGGTTTTTTTTTTTTTTTTTTTTTTTTTTTAGAGAGAGGGGAAAGGAGGGAGAACGGGAGAGAAACATCATTCGGCTGCCTCTCACACAACTCCCTACTGCCCGCAACCCAGGCACGTGCCCTGACTGGGAATCAAACCGGCAATCTTTCGGTTTGCACACCAGCGCTCAGTCCGCTGAGCCATACCAGCCAGGGCCCTTATTTAAAAGACACTGTAATGATCTCTCCTCCATGTCTTAAATTATTTGAAATCTTCCCTTTTGTGACCTTGGTGGAAAACTGAATAGTTGCCACCTTTTGCATAAATACATCCTTTTCCCCCAAAGTAAATGCATATTTTTAGTGTTTATTTCTGAGGGCTCTGTGTAGGATCTGAAACACTGTAAGGAAACATCCGTGCCCTCATTAAATCTTGTTGGGAACGTGAGACTGAAACAGTTAAAGGCTAGATTACAATAGAGGGTGATTGTGACATCTGCTTTCCCGTGGGAGTGATCTAGGAAAGGGTAGCGCTGGCTGGGGCTTGGTCTCGGAGGATGGGTGGGACCGGGGCAGGTGAGGGACAGGCAGGGCATCCCAGCGGGTGGGAGGGTGTGCACGGGGCCAGTGGTGCTCGCTGGGTTCCACCGACCCTGGGTCACACGGCTTCCACTCCTATTAGGCGTTTCCGAAATCCGGATACATTGTGGTGGCGTGCCGTCGTTCATTGGTGTGTTTTTCTTCCTTTTTTGGCAGTGCCCGGAAGACTGTCTTGGGGAGTCGTTTGGTTAGAGTTAGGAATCCCCTGAAGCCGACTTAGTGGCAAAACAGAAGCGCGGGACGGAGAGACAGGAGCTCATGGAGCGGAAGGGCAGCGGCCTGTCCACACAGCCAGTCGTCCGCACCGGGTGGCTCCCTGCTCCCCGGGCCTGTCTGCCGCAGTGATGGCTCCGCAGGCTGACTTCCCCTTCACCTGCAGTTGATCCTGGCCGAGCACAATTTCCTAGTTCACCTGTCCAGCGGAGACAGTTGGGTCTCAATTTTCATTCTTTTTTTTTTTTTAAGGTTTTATTTATTTTTAGACAGGGGGGAAGGAAGGAGAATGTGTGGTTGCCTGTCACGTGCCCCCTACTGGGGACCTGGCCACAACCCAGGCATGTGCCCTGAGTGGGAATCGAACCAGTGACCCTTTGGTTTGAAGGCTGGTGCCCAATTAAAATTGGGCCGGGGCTCAATTTTAAGTCTTAAAAGAGGGGATCTGATGGGGCCGGGAGGTTTTCACCCGATGCATTCAGTGTGGGCAGGAGCTGGAGCCGGAGCCTTTGCTGCAGACAGAGCCCTGTGGACGTGCGGGGTCCACACTGTAAGAGGGGAGCGCTCGCCAAATGAAGGGTCTGGGTTCCTGTGGACGTGCAGATTTTAGGACCTTCATTCTAAGCAGATGGAGGCTTGGAACGAAGCCACCTAGCGAGAAAGCACAGATTCTGACCAGGGGGTACTTGTGGAACATTGCAACATCTAATAAGTGGGGGGGTGCTTAGGAAGGAGACGTGTGGGGTGTGAGGCGAGGGCGGGGAGCTCACAAAGCCAAGTGCGGCAGGGGTGCAGCGAGGAGAGACTGTCCACCGGGAGGACCTGGCGGCTGCAGAGGGAGTGGGTGGCGGGGCAGTAGGGGCTGGAAGTCGGAGTGCAGCTCAGGGAGATTGTGCCTGGGGTCTAGGAAGTTTTTTGGGTTTTTTGGGTGGGAGAAACGAGCAAGTTTAGCGGAGGGAGGGTTCAGGCTCTCGGGGGCCTGGCAGAGGCAACAGTGAGGAGAAGCCAGTGAGCAGAAGAGGGAAGTATTTTGAGATTCAAAGGAAAGAAGTGGAGGTGGTGGATACAGAAGCGTTCATAGAGAGGGAAGAAAATACGTACCCTTTCAAACTTTCCGTGATAGTGGAGGTAAAAGTGGTGCTAGAATTAATGTTTCTTTAATGTTTATCTGTTGCTTTTTTAAAAAATTAGAATTTTTCAGAGTTTTTTTTAGGTCTACAGAAAATTAAGAGATGGTGCGGAGTTCCCTTCTCCTCCCTTTCCTCCACCGGACGTGTCTGGTGTTACTAGCATCTCGCAGTAGGGTGGTTCGCTTGTTACAGTGGATGAACCGGTGTGGATACATCAAGCTTCTCTCTTTGTGTTGTGCTTCCGTGGGCATGATGACGTGTGTCCGCCCGTACAGTACCGTGCACGATACTTTGTTGCCGTTTACTTGGAACGCACCCTCCCCCTTCCCCTACTCTGGCTTAAGGCAAAGGGAAGTGTGTTACTTGAGTGGTTTTTGAATTGTGTGGAACTGTTAGCATCCTGTCAGTGCTGGAGAGTGGGAAATACTAACTTCAAACACATGTGAACCTATCGTTCTGTTTATGTTGGTAAGTGGAGGAAATTGCTAATGAAAATGCCCAAATGCATGAAACAGTAGAAACCTCATAACTGTATTTTTTCATCAAGATATCAATAAACATGCCAAAGTTCTTTTTAAAAAATGGTTAGCAGTCAATTTGAGCATTTGATTTTTTTTTGGAAATTGTCATGTTATATAAATTTTCTTTGACATATTCATTTGTTGCCATAAATTTTTTTATTCAAATGGATAATGAAATGAATTAAAACTACACATGACTTGGTTTTCTAAAAACTTCATTTTCTTACCACTGGGGTTACTTGCATGAAGAAAGTATTTTTTTCACCATTTAAAAACACGTCTGTTAAAAAGCATTTGTGAAGTCTGGTCGAACACTTAACGTTCAGAGGAGATAAGGTGAGGGCCCGCAGCTCCAAGATCAAACGGAGGAGCCTGCCGCCCTTCACTGCGGCTTACCTGGCTTACCTGTGGACTGCCGGGGCTGGAGCCGCAGCCGCGGGGGCGCAGTCACCCGGGAACGTGCGGTGAGCGTGCCTGGTGGGGTGGACGCTCACCCTCCTGGGCCCGGGGGACGTGAAGGGGCGGGTGTTTTCAGGCACCAGCGTGATGAGATGGAACCACGCGCTTGTGCGAGTCAGTCTGGGCGTGCCCCCCCTGCCGCTTAGTCACGGACTCACCCTGGTCACACCGAGCTGGGTTTGGAATTCGTGCTCGCAGATGGCTTCCTGAGTTTTTTGTTCTGAAAGGGTGCGGGAGTGTCACCCGCACAGGGACAGTGATCCACTCGGGGGAAGAGTTGCCACCCCCCCGCCTTCCCCCGCCGCGCTCGTGCGCCGGCCCCGGTCCCTGCGGTCACCGTCCCCAGGTTCTCACCCGTCTGCGCGGAGCCGTTTTCTGCATATACGGGGGCCCCCAAAATGGAATCTATTTATAAAACGTGCATTTATTCTCACATGCGTAGACTTCAGGCACCTTGAAAGTCCTCTCCGTGGATGCAGCACACCTATTAAGACTTTGCCACTGCTCAGAACAGTTTTCTAACCGTCAGTTTTGATGCTTTTTGGTGTTTCTGCCTGTTTTTGGTTTCTCCTCTTCCGCATCGGCAAAGCATTTCCCTTGGAGGGCTTTTTTTTCATCTCGTGAAACAAACAAAAGTCGACTCAGTGAATAGGGAGCGTGGGGCACGCGGCCATGCCTTTTCTGGTCAGCAGCTGCTGGGGCGCAGCACGGTGAGCACAGGTGTGCTCGGCGTGCTCGTCAGTCACCCTCAGGAAACGGGCAAGCGTGCGGGAAGGGTCTTCCGAAAAATTCCCTGCAGCCGGACGCAGCCTCTCATGCCACCAGCTGGTCCACTGATCCAGATGGGGTCCGAGATCCTGCACCCCGCGGGGGAAGCCAGTCCTGTGAGGGGCCCGCCCTCCGGGAGATAACTTTGGGGTCCCCCCAGACTCCCTGAGGTGTGTGCATTCCTCGCGTCCAGACACAGTGGAGCACGTTGAACAGGCCCCCGTGAGACCCGCAGGGGGCAGCTCCAGGTGCGCCCACGCACGCCCGCTGTGTCCTCCTCACGAAGGGCTGCTGACACTGAGCACGCGCACCCGCAGCTTGTGTGGCCGCCACGTCTTTGATGGCTGTTCAGACGGTTTCCGTCTTTGCTAATCTGAACAGTTGCAGTGTGTGCTTGGTATGTGCCCGTGACGTGTGGCGGCTCGGGCTCTAGGAGCTCTGGGTCAAAGCTGATGCACCCTGCGTTCCAGGGGGTGTTTCCAGATTGCCCTCCGAGGGGCTCTGTCAGCGCCTGCGAGTAGCGGCCCCTCCTTCGCCTCTGCCTCCCAGCCCGTCCGTCGACCCGCATCCTCAGGGCTGCTGAGGAGGCGGCTTCAAAAACCCCTTCGCTGGGCTCCTCGGCATTTCTCCCCAGGCAAATAAGGATGAAGTTCTGTGCTTAAAAGATATTTTTGTTTACTTCTCTATGCACTTTATACATTTTTCCTGTTGTTAAATCTGTTAAAAGTATTATTGATTATTCTTTCAAATAAGTTTTGAATTTCTTGCTCTTCCTCTCCTGGCACCCCTACGATTCAGATGTTGTAATGTTTGAAGTTGTGTCAGAGGTTCCTCATACTATCCTCTTTTTTTTAATTCTTTTTTTCTTCCTGCTGTTCTGAGTGCTTTTTCCTTCCTCGTGTTCGAAATCATTGATTTGAGTCCCGGCTTCATCCCCTCCACTGTTGGTTCCCTTTGGATTTGTCTTTATTTCGCTTCA
>PVKU01006815.1:0-97158 GCA_004027475.1 Anoura caudifer
CTGCTGGCAAAAGGCGAATTTATTAATGAGTGCAGTCATATATATAGGCAACTAGAAAAGTCTAAAAATAGCACAAGATTTATATGTAAGCTATAAGGTTTAAAAGCTCCTACAGGCATAGCCGCAGGGGGTACTTTGCAACAGTAAACATCCTGATAGGTACATTGTTTAAGTATTCCTTTGAACTTCCCTTGGGAACAATCTGATAAGAAGGCAGGCAGAACAATGCAAGGACCTTAATGCCCTGAGGCCGAGGACCAGGCCCATACATCATTTTCACAATGTCAGACCCTTACTCTCGACCCCTTAACAGGCACAATAGTTCCCTACACTAGTGAAATTGAAGCAGTAATTTAAACACTTTTTTTAATCTGGCTTCACAGGTGAATTTAATCAAACATTCAAAGAATAACTAACATTGATCCTTCTCAAACTACTCTGAAAAATTCAAAGGAGAAAAGACTTCTGAGGTTTTCCTTCTATTTTTTTCACAAAGTCTTCATTTTTCTAATTCCAAAACTAGATAAAGACACTACAAAGAAAGAAAATTATAGGCCAATATTGCTGATGAAAATGGATGCTAAAATTATCAAGAAAATACCAGCAAACCAGATCTAATAATATATTAAGAAAATGATACACCATGATCAAGTGGGGTTTATTCCAGGAATGCAAGGTTGGTGCAATATCTGAAAATCAATAAACATGATTCACCACACAAACAAAAATGAAGGATAAAAATCACATGATCATATCAATTGATGCAGAAAAAGCATTTGATAAAATCCAGCACCTATTTATAATAAAAGCTCTCAGCAAAGTGGGAACATATCTCAACATAATAAAGGCCATATATGACAAACCCACAGCCAAAAACATACTCAATGGGGAAAAATAAAAGTATTTCTTTCAACATCAGGAACAAAACAGACATGTCTTTCACCACTCTTATTTGACATACTATTGGAAGTTCTAGCCACAGCAATCAGAGAACAAATAAGACAAGAAGAAAAAATAAAAGACATCCAATTAGAAAGGAGCAAACTGTCATTATTTGCAGATGATATTGTATTGTGCATAAAGAACCCTAAAAATTGCACCAAAATCTACTAGAATTGATAGATGAATTCAGTAAAGTTGGAGGATACAAAATAAATATTCAGAAATCAGCTACTTTTACACACCAATAATGAACTATCAAAAAGGAAACTATCCCATTTGTAATTGCATCAAAAAATACCTAAGAATAAATTGAAGTGAGGATGTAAAATTAGATATGAAAATTTATTATTTTTTTTTTTAGTATAGGAAATGTAGAAGCCAAAGAACTTACATGTATGACCCATGGGCATAAACTAAGGGGGGGAGGGAATGCAGGTGGGAGGAGGGTACAGGGCAGAGGGGAATAAAGGGGGGGAAAATGGGACAACTGTAATAGCATAATCAATAAAATATATTAAAAATTATAAGACACTGAAGAAAGAAATTGAAGAAGATACAAATAAGTGGAAGCATATATTATGATCATAGCAAGGAAGATTAACATTATTAATGACCATACTACCCAAAGCAACCCTTAGATTCAAAGCAATTCCTATTGAGATACCAATGGTATATTTCACAGAAGTAGAACAAATATTGTACAATTTTATATGAAACCACCAAAGATCCCAAAGTGCCACACCAATCTTGAGGAAGAATAACAAAGTTGGAGGAATCACACTACCTGATAACAGACTACACTGCAAGGCCATAGTAATCAAAACAGCATGGTGCTGGAATAAAAACACACACAGAGATTAATGAAACAGAATAGAAAGCCCAGAAATAAACCCATGCCTTTACGGTCAATTAATATTTGACAAAGAAGGCAAGAAAATGCAATGGAATAAAGACAGTTTATTCAATAAATGGTGCTGGGAAAATTGGACAGATTCATGGAAAAATAAGAAACTAGACTACGTTCTTATGTCACACACAAGAATAAAATCGAAATGGAGTAAAGATTTAAATGTTAGACCTGAAACCATAAAAACCCTAGAAGAAAACATAGGCAATAAAATCTTAGACATTGCTCATAGCAATGTTTTTTCTCCTATATATCCTCAGGCAAGGGAAACAGAAGAAAAAAAATAAACAAATGACATCACATAAAGCTAAAAAGTTTTTGCACAGCAGAGGAAATAATCAACTGAATAAAAAAACCAACCCAAAGAGTGGGAGAACATATTTACCAATATATCTGATACGGGTTAATAGCCAAAATTTATAAAGAACTTATAAAACTCAATACCCAAAATAAAACAAAACAAAACAAAACAACAACAACCCAATTAAAAAATTAGCAAAATACCTGAATAGATACTTCTCCAAAGACATACAGATAGCCTATAGACATATGAAAAGATGCTCAGTGTCATTAATCATCAAAAAAATGCAAATTAAAACCACAATGATTTATCACCTCAGACCTGTCAGAATGCCTATGGTCAATAAACCAACAAACAAATGCTGGTCAGGATCTGGAGAAAGGGGAACACTTTTGCACTGTTGGTGGGAATGCAAATTGGTGCGGCCACTGTGGAAAGCAGTATGGAGGTAACTTAAAAAATTAAAAATGGAATCCAGTGAATCTGCTTCAGGGAATTTATATGAAGAATCCCAAAATACTAATTTGAAAGAATATAACCACCTTTATGTTCACGGCAACATCATTTACAATAGTCAAGATTTGGAAGCAGCCCAAGTGTCCATCAGTAGATGAGTGGATGAAACAACTATGGTGCATATATACAATGCTACACTACTCAGATGTAAAAAAGAAGAAAATTTTACCCTTTGTGAAGCATGGATGGACCTGGAAAACATTATGCTAAATGAAATAAGCCAGTTAGAGAAAGACAAATTCCAAGTGAATTCACTCATATGAGAATCTAATGAGCAAATTGAACTAACAGGCAAAATAGAAACAGACTCGTAGAGAGCAGGCTGACAGTTCTGGGGGTGGGTAGGGGGTGAAGGAATTGAACAAAACTGAAAAAGGACTCATGGACATGGACTGTTGGGAACTGTTCTGCCTGGTTTCAGGAGTTGTAACCCCCTCATGGCTAAGGCTGAGTGAGTGACCTTCAACTGTAAGCCACTAAGCAGACAAAGCTTATCTCCCTGGCAGGACAGTTGCTTCTGCTTCATCCATAACTGGCCCCCAGTGCTTGGTTGGCTAGCCAATGACAGGTAAGATTCCCTCAAGGGAGGGGTCACCTAAGCCAAGCACTACCACTTGGAAAGCCCTCAAGGAAGGACTCGGGGGCTGCAGCAAAGAGGGGGTGATGGACCCTCACTCCCCCAGCTATCCTGACATAGCCTGAGTCCTGAATCCCTTTGGGAGAAGTTTTCCTTGTCTCTTGCTTCCTGGTCTTAATCCACTTAAGCCTGAAACTATGACTGAGGGTGGTGCAGCCCTGTGCTGGCTAGGACAGGCTCCCTGGGTGATCCGGCAAAAGAAAGAATTTGTAAAGTCCTGTGAAACCTGCTTTGTTAAGAGTACTCTCATTTAAATGATAAGGGTCTGAGCGGGAAATGAGTTTGTATCCCAAAGTTTTGTAACCCCTTAGATGACAGACCCTGACTCAATTATACTCTCAGAATTCTTTGAAATGTTATCTATTGTTTGATCCTAGCTGCCTGACGATTGATGAGCTTTACCTGTATTCCTGTGTATTACAAACCTAATAAAAACCATTGAGGAAGGGGCTCTTGACCCTTCTTCTTTGAGAGACTGGCCACCTCTCCTCCCCAAGCAGATCATGTCTTGGTAGATTTATTCTCATGGATGGGGCTCTGTGGGTGGAGCCCCACCACAATGGACAACAGCATAGTGTTTGCAGGGGGGTGGAGTAGAGGTGGATGAGGATATAAGGGGGGTAAATTACAATGGAAAAATACAATTTAAAAAAGCAGTGGTACATTTACACAATTAAATACTGCATGGCTATGAAAAAGGAAATCTTTTGCAACAGAATGGATGGACCCAAAGAGTATTATGTTAATTGAAATAAGCCAGTCAGAGAAAGACAAATACCATATAAATGCACTTACAAGATGGGGCAAAAACAGATTTACAGTTGTTTGTATGGAAAACAATATAGTAGTTAATAAATAATAATACAAGAACAAACTATGTGTTTTGCATACTCATGACTATAAAACTACTTATGCTCCGACCTGTATATATGGAATCTAATGAAGAAAATGAGCTAACAAACAAAATACAAACAGCCCTGGCCTTGTGGCTGAGTTGGTTGGAGTGTCGCAACATACACAAAAAGGTTGTGAGTTTGGTTCCCAGTGGGGGCATATATCTACATTGTGGGTTTGATCCCAGGTGGAGGCATATACCAGAGGCAACTGATCAATGTTTTTCTCTCTCTTTCTCTCCCTCCTTCTCTCTCTCTAGAATCAATGAACACATGCTCTGGAAAGGATAAAAAAAATAGACTCACAGATACAGAGAACAGACTGACATCTGTCAGAGGAGACAGATGTTGGGGGGCTGGGTGAAAAAAATTGAAGGGATTAAGCAAATAGTAAAAAAATGAAGAACTCAAAGACACAGATAATAGTATGGTGATTACTAGAGGGAAAGAGTGTGGAGAAAGTAGGACAAGGTAAAGAGGGGTCAAATGGTGATTGAAGGAGACTTGACTTGGGATGGTGAACACACAGGACAATATACAGATGATGTATTACAGAATTGTACAATTGAAAGCTGTATAATTTTGTTAACCAATGTCACCCCAATATGTTTAATAAAATTTTTAGCAAGTCTGATATTCTTCCACCAGGAAAGATGTGCATATAAATAGGGAAGATAACACATTCAGCCCAGTGGGGAATCCTTTTTAGCATAGATTGAAAATGAAAATCATTCCCTACCTTCAGAAGAAATATACAGGAAAGGCCATTCAATTGGATTGATGTGGACAGAATGAAGGAGAGAAAGTGGTAGAAATAATCAAATAGTGGGAACAGTCATGTATTACATCATCTTTGCACCTTATAGCAAATGATGAAAACCTCATGAGGATGACTGATAATAATCCTATACTTCAGTTCTTTGAGGACAGTAGAGTTGACTAAGCTGATGTAACTAAAAAGAAGCCTTTTTAACCTCCTAGAACATAGAAATGCTGGCTATAGCAACAACAAAAACAAAATACAGAACTCAGCTCAATACAGAACTCAGCTCAAACCCAAGAAATGAGCAGGCAACTACAGGTCAGAATGGCGAGTGCAAGCTGAAGCCAAGGAACTACCACAAACTGGATTTGTATGTGGGGCCAACATGTAGGGACCAGAGAACAAGTGGGGAGTGCATTCTAGTCTCAGCATGCATGCCAGAGACAGATCGTAATAGGCAACCCCAGTGGGAAAATCAAAGGAAGTTTGCCTTTCTCAAAGGAGTATAGGAAAAAAAGAACCACTCATGAGAAATTTGAACTCTACTTATGCATTGTGCATAAGTGTGAAGTCTACATTTAGGATACTTGCATGGTTGAGGGATACCAAGTTAACAAAAAGCGATCCCAGCATAGAAACACAGAAAACCACCCTATAAGGACCAAGTTGCAACCAGCACATGGTATTCTCACAGAAAATAACCCAATGAAGAGAATCTCACATACACACACACCAATATTAATAAAATTTGAAAAGTGACATAAAAAAAAGAGAGAATCAAGAGATTAGACATTGCTGGAAGATATGCCCTCCCAAGAACTGAAGATAGTAGAATCACATCAAAGAGAAATTAAAATGAGTATGTCTAAACTGTTTAAAGAAATAAAAAACTGTATAAGAATAAAAAAAGAGCAAACCTTTTACAGAACAAGATAGTCCTGAAATTAAATATATGGATTTGAAACTCAGAGAATAGAAAAAAATTACAAAAAATGAAACAAGTAAATATGTACAGACTTAAAAAAAATAAGAATATAAACCAAAATGCCACACAGGTTAAAAAGAAATTGAAGCTTAGGCACATGAGGATAAAATTCAAAAGCCCTGCTATATGTCTTTGAAGAGGGTTGGAAGGACAAAATGCAGAAGATGGGGGAAAGCTATATTTGAAAATACAATGGATACAATTTGTCCTGAATTGGAAAAAAAAAGGCAGGGACCTTTAAAAAACACATGGATGAGGATAAGTAAAATTAATACTTAGGTATGGGACTACAAAACATGAAAGATAAAGCAAAATTGTCAATGCTACTAAATAGAAAAATGTAGAAATGACAGTTGCCAGAGGCAGGGGATGTGAGGTAGAAGAAATGGATGAGCTGAGTTTTTTTATTTATTTTTTTAGTATAAATAAATAGATTTTTTAAAAATCCAATGCAGTAAAAGTTATTTAAAGAAGCAAATAATCTAACAATATAACAGTGTGGTCCTTGACTAATGTATTAGTCAATACGGACAAACCTTGAAAATACTTAAAATGGCAAACAAAAAAGGAAGTTACAGACTCTCAGGTAGTCTGATAATATTGATGTACATTTTAAAAGGATACAAAAGAATACCAGAGAGAGAGAGAGACAGACAGACAGACAGACAGACAGAGACAGACAGAGAGAGAGGGAAGAGAGAGAAAGGTGGTGCACCGGATTCCCTGTGATGGCTGCCTGTCCGAAGGAGGACCCACAGAGATAATGGGCATGGAACCAGTCTTATTCTCTCAGTGCATCAGTGTACTGATAATCAGTTATCACTTTTTCTTACAGACTAGAAACTAGCTTCTTACATGAAAGTATAATGTTGTTGAGAGTCTATTTCATGCAAGCATTGATAGCAAACTGCATATATATATTTTTAAAAAGACTGAGTGCTTTAACTGAACTTTGACTAAATGTATAAAAATGTCATGGGCCTCAGTATCAGCCTTGACCACCATGGGACAGGAAGAGTGGGTCACATGAGGAATGTCAGTGAGATCTGGAAAACCAAGAAGCAGAATAGTCTGAACCAAAATTCTGGGTCAGAATAAGACTTTTGCTTTAGCTAATCTGGATGTAATGTTTCACCAGCAATTCAAAGAGAGGGACTTGGATGGAACACCTGATAAATACCTGGTTTAAATACCTATAACCTGATATAGTTATATATAATGGTCTCACAGACCATGGAGTTTACTGTGTCTAAGTGATGTGAGTAAAAGGGGACAAAGTAGTGTCAAACAATTTGCATTTTGAGTTTCTTTTACTTTTACTTAAAGCAACCAAAAGTTATAAGACAATTAAGCCCATTTTAACCCACAACAACATTTATCATTTGACCGTGAAATGAAGACCCGTGAGCTGAGGCTGGGCTGGCTACCCCAGCTGCCTTGGAGAACATCCAGGACTGCTCAGCTACCTGTGGGCTTATTCCCTGAAGGCAGGCAAGGGGACAGGAAAGAGCAGCAGAGAAAAGTACCTAGGTGCTCATCCATGCGGCCTGTGGTCTTGTTGGCTGGCCACTGGTCACTCAGCTGTGGTTGTATGCCACCAACTGGTGCAAAGACTTTAGCTGAGATCGTTCTGCACTGAGAAGGGAGGCATTGTACCCTGTGGCATCTAGTTCAGAGAAGTTGTTCACTAGGAATTAAATTCTACTTGTTGCCAGAAGTTTAAGCACTGGGGTGATATGCTGGAAATAGCTAGTCAAGGGCTAAGGGAACCAGAAGAGTGATGGGCCTTGGAACCAGCTTGGAACTGTCACCTTCATCAGCATGATCTGAGGGGCCACCTCTGCTGCCTCAACTGCACCAAGATTGCAGTGGCAGTTCAGTCTGATTATCAACATAGAGGCTGATGTATAACCTTGAGGAAGACAATCTCATCAGGAGACCAGAGGTGTAGGGCAGAGAAGGGAGAGAGAAGGGTGGAAGAGGACACAGTGAGCACCTCTCTTTGTAAGACTCCCAGAGGCCCGAGTCAGGTGTCTGTTCAAATGTCACCTCCTCTGACCTTCTTCACTCCTTCTCCCACTTCTTTCTTTACAACTTGTAACACACCCTGTCATTCTTTTCTCTGTGAAAACAGGGGACTCTTTTTATCCCCTAGCAGCAAACCTCTGTTCTTGCAACACAGAGGCTCATAATAAAGATTTGTTGGATGAATCAATGACCTTTTAAGTTAGGAAGTAAAACCCAGTATTCAAATTTTGTTACTAAATAAACATGGTAGAAGTTGTTCTAGGACAAAAATTTTCATATTTAATAATCAAATATAATGGGAACAATATAAACATTTTTACCTCAGACTATTAAGTTCAATTTCTACCCTAAGATAAAAAAGGCAGCAAATTTTAACAAAATGAGCTTAAAATATCCACAAATATGGCAAAGACGTTGCTTGAGACAGCTTGCCCTTATCCCACTGTTGTTTCAGACTATTAACTGACAAGTCACATATAAAAGACCCATGGGCACATGTGAGGGAAAAATCAGGAAAGTTATGTTTAAAAGGTCACAGACTCAAACTTCACACCTATCCTTTTTCAAAAGAACTAATTAATGTTCTGGAGGAAGCCACTTCAGTCCTGCAACAGACTGACTCTACATGAGGAACACATGACAAAAATGTTTGTTTCAGTCTGGCACATATTTAATTTATTTTTCAACTTTGAATACCTACCTCATTCTTCCAATGTGGCAGACCCTTCTGCATGGCATGGGCCCAGCTCCCATTTGGAGATGCACAGGACCCACACCCACAGATAGGTTCTCTTATGGGTAATCAGATTTGCAATATACCTAAGCTGTTTTGATGTTTGCTCTTTGCTAAAACTCCCTCACCCTGCAAGTGCTAAACCTTGGGACCAGGGTAACTGGCTGCCTATTCATTTGCTAATATCCTTCTGTGATGTGATTAGGGGCATTGGCTCCTTTTGCTGTAAGGGAGTGGTGAGGGAGAGCCACCTTGTAATGTGAGAGATATAGAATAAAGGCCTGTCATGGCGGAGGCCTCGGCTTTTGCTCCTCTTGAGAGAAGAGCCATGCTGTCGTCCTTATTCCTCCACCAGACTCGGTAGTCTGTGTGTATGTTTTAATTAATCCATAATGACGTGGACACTGCTGGCTGGTATACTTGAATAGGAATTGGTGCATGCCCCATACCCTCGACTCTAGAGATTTCTATTTATTGTGCTTCACCCAATGATTCACGTCCAGTAAAAAGGGAGGGTGGTTTTTGGCAAAGATATACTCTTGCCAATCACTGCCAACTCCAACACTTGTGTCTGTACACACACCTGCTCTCTCTCATCTGTTGTTTTTGGGTTGTGTTGTTATATTGGGGTAGATATGGATAGTCTCGGGTAGCCTCTTCAAAAAGAGATAGTGAGGTGGGGAAGATATTTAGCACAGTAATTTTCAAGAGCCTCTTGTTCTTGTGGGCAACAGCATCATGATCACCTGGAATTTATTAGACATGCAAAGCCTCAGACTCCACCCCAGACCTCCTGAACCAGAAGGTCTGAGGGCAGGCCCAGCCATTTGCGCTGTAACAGGCCTCTAGTGATTCTGATTCTCACTCAAATTTTTAAAGGACTGGAGTAGAAGAACAAATCTTTGAGCAATAGCTACTTTCAGAATTAAGGGATCTCACGTTCTTTTAAGGCAAAACCCCACCTTTTACCCAGGTCAGCACACATGAGGTGTATGAACTGTGCCCTCCCTGCTGTACCAGGGCTGGGTACCTCTGACTGACTCCAAAGCCAACATTCTTCTAAAGACGGCCCAGGCAAGCGTGACTGATTGATCAGAGTGGGCCAGGATGATGTTACTTACTTGTCACCTAACAAAGACTCTCCTCCATCAACCTTTTTGACTAGGCCTTGTCCTTAGGTTCTGTCATTGGCCTGCCAGGTCCAGTTTTAACAAGAATTCTGCTAAACTGGCTTAGGGAGAGTCCCCATCTTTAATATCTGGCCAAATTCCTCATCCCCCACCTTGATGTCTAAGCCTTTTGCCTGCCTTTAGAAAGAATTCTGTTAGACCAGTTTTGTAGGAATCCTTCTGTTATCAAACAGCAATTGACATCCCACTGCCCATCAACACCCTCTAGGCCACAGGTGGCAAACACAAGGCCTTCAGGCCAAATCCCACCCTCCACCTTGTTTTATCCGCCTGGCACCTTGTTTCTACCTGGTGGCAGCACTGAGCTCCTTGCCCCTAGTTAAGCAGTAGTTACATTTATACAATCCTAAGATTACATTCGGCCCTTTGAGGCTGATATGGCCCTGGGTGAAAATGAGTTTGATATCCCTGCTCTAGGCAAAATTCCAGAGGCAAAGTTTTGGTGCTAAAGAAAAGGAGTCTTTATTCAAAGCTTTACAAGTTTGGAATAACAGCTTTCACTTGCACCAATTACTTATGCCTATCAATTAAGGCTAACCTTTTTAACACCTGAGTTCTCAAATCATTTCCTCTGCTAGTTTTTAATTATCTTATTTGTATAGGCTTAGTTTACAAACTAGAACAACATAAGATACAAAAGCTACACAATTTTAGAAGAACGGCAGTCTTCGGCCTCAGAGGTCATGCCCTCTGGAACACCCAAAGAATAACCCTACCACCCTCTGCAGGCCAAGCCGATCCTGGGCTGTGCCCAGAATGCCTTCCCATACAAAATGTTATCCACTGGGAAATGCAGGCAGCTGCAGCGTGATCATCCAGGAATCCTTGAGGAAGAAGAGCCAGAGAACCAGAGAGAGCCAGCACCCACCTGTCCTTTTATTCCAAGTCTTCTTGTCCACAATTCCAGGCATTCTGGAGGCGTTCAGCTTCTCAGCCAATCCGGTCCCTGACTGTTTACTATTGCTGTGGGCACACTCCTCCTACGGCCCCTCCCTACGGCCCCTCCCTATGTCTCCCCGGTGATCTGATTAGATCTCTGTACTCCTGCTGTCTCCTCCTAATAATTTTCTACCCACTGCCTACTCATTCTGCTCATTGGCTATAAATCCCAGCTGTTAGTTGTTGAGCTCAGTTTTATTGAAGCCTCTCTCCCCTATTGCAATAGTTTTGAATAAAATCTGTCTTCACCATAGAGACAGCTTAGCTGGAACAAATGGAATAGGGAAACTGAGGCAGATAGTTAAACAGCCAAGCAGTTTACTGCCATCTAATGAATCACAAAATGCTATCTTCAGAAACCAAGGACACTTAGAAGTAAATGGTTTACACTTCTCCTTCCCAGCCAGAGGGCTAATAGCTTAAATCACCCTACTAAGGGAGATGGATAGCAAAAATCCAGTTAGTGCAATTTGTGCCAACCACATCCAAGGACAGATGAAGTCAAGGGAATAAATCTCATTTTGGCACATCAGCATAAAACTAATGAATATTTTATTGAGATTCTCCCCTGAGACATCCCCTAAAAATCCTCAAAACAAAGGTCCCAGAGCACACTCTCCCTCCTGGGAGTGCACCCATGCCTTTCCCTGCTCCATTGTGCCCCACAGGCATGCGTCTCCTAAACTCTAAGGGTCCCCACTAGACTTGCCATCAAGGGAGCAATGAGGAGCTGCAGCTCATCCCAGGGTAACCCCCTGAATGTGTCTCCAAGGCCCCCTTTTCTCTGATTTTCAGGTGAACAAGCAGCCCCACCTTGGCTCTTTACTTTCCTATAACATTTCTAGAGAGCCAAAGCAGCCCAGCCTAGGCCTTCTGCTGCTTCCTCTATGCTAAGCCCTGCCTGTTTCTCTGACCTCAGCCTTAATAAACAGACTCCCAAAATCACCTGGACTCATACTGTGAAATCTTTCCTGCATGAAGTCAAGAACCAACACATTCCAGGCTGACCCTAGGCAGACTCTGTAAGGGACAGGTCCCCTTTCCAGTAACATCACCTTTAACTAGTGTCCAGCTGTTTCTCTTTGGCACACCTTAGTCAATGGTAAATGAAAAAAAAAAAAAAACCCTCTTAGGAGACATATGTTATCTGTTACCTGATATTACAGGCCAGGCTAGAAAGTGAACTTCAAACAACGTGATGACAGAAATTGAACTTCACTGAGTCCCATCTTTCATAGCCCAAATACCTTCTGTATACAAGTTTTAAAATACTATAACCCCCTATCGTTTTTTTCACATTTTTTCTGTAAATGACAACTTGTAAACTCATATGTAGCCATAGATTAAAAGCCTGCTTGCTTAAAGGATTCTAGGAGTTAGAATGGAAGCAAACTCCAGCCTTTAGTCATTTTGGATTCAGGAGATTTGCTCACCTTCCATGGATAAAAAAGACTATCACTTGACCAGCTTCCAGATGGTTATGGGAGCAGACTGCACAGGGCACCCTCCAGGGGAGCTCACAACCCCTTCTGGTATCCTTAGTTCTGTTTATCTCTTCCCCACTCATAAAACCTCCTGACTCTCTGAGATGTTAAGATGGTCTTTGTGATAAGAGTCCCCCATTGTGTCAGGCTGCCAGCTTTTAAATAAACCAATTTTTCCTTCCAGCAGCCCCTGTCTCTTCAGTATTGGCTTTTAAGCAACCAGCAGCCAAACCTGGGTTCCATATCACTCCCAACTGCAATCAGAAAAAGTAAAAATTGACATAAAGTGCACTAAAGGCTCAGAAGTTCCTATAAGGAAATGTTTTCCTTACACATCAGTAATGTCACCAATGGCCTCCTAATTTCTAAACGTAGTGACTCATGTTCCACTTAAGTTCTCAAGTTCTCACCACCATCATCAAGTGCCTGAATTTTTTTCCTAAAAATTTCCATGCAATTCTTTGTGAGCACTAAATCCTATTTTGAAATACATTCGTGTACTTACGTATTTCTCAGAAAACCTGATTTCTTTTATAGCACAGCCTATATAAAAGGAAAACAACTTTAATTTTTTAAATGATGAAATTTAATTTGAAGAATACAAGAGAAAGAAAGGAAAAAAGTCTTTATACAGCTCTCAATGGAAGCAAATGACATTTGACTTTCTGGGAAAGGGAATGTGCTGCCCTGGACTGAAATATAATTTCTATACTTCACATCCTCTACTTTCCCCTGTAATAGTTACACACATTTTAAAGAACAACAACAACAACATAAAGCTATTTTCCCCTTTCAAAATCAAAGATAAATTCCAGTGTGTTTTGAAATTAATTTCAAAGTGTGGAATGAATTTTGCCAGTAGGTATTTTTGCATATGCATCAGGTATTTCATTAGAATTTATTTTTAATTCAGGTGGAATTAAAGTGCTTTTGCTTTCTGAAGGTTAGGAAAGAATTAGCACCATTCTCTGGTGAGCTAGCTAGAAAGTGTTTCTGATATATTTGTCTCCATCTCACAGTCTTGAGAATGACTCTGAGCTAGGAAGAAAGTTGCACTTCTAATATGGCAGGTTAAGTGCATGGCTGGGGAATAGTACTGGGGGTTCAACAGCAAAAATCCATATGCTGGTGGGAGGAGGTGATTGCTTTGGGCCTGCCTTGCCCTGGCCTGGTAATGTGCCCACAGACACAAATGCAGGGTGCCCTCCTCAACCCACACATGCTTCAGAGTATTTGACCAACAATGTCCTCTCCCTCCCTCACCCAAAGCTACAGTAATAATATCTGATGCTACTTTACATTGTAATCTCATCAGCTGCTGCAGTGACTGGCACACAATAGATAGAAAACACATGATTAGTAACTGAAGAATTAAACAACTTCCAGGTCTGACCTCCAGGGGCTCTGAGCTCCAGACCACTCAACAGAGAAGTGGTCTGGAACAGAAATATTTCTGCCCTGAAAATATTTCTATTCTGTGTCTCATTTCCTCCCCTGGGAGCAAAAGTGATCAATTAGTTCCTAATGACATTTCTAGCTAGCTAATTTGCTACTCTTTTCAGGTATATTGTCTAAATTCAGTTCAAACCTACAGGCACGTTTTGGGTAAGGATGGCCTGTTTATGTCCCTGAAAAGACACTTGGAGGTAGTTGTGTTGTGACTATTCAAGGCTGGGCAGGCCCATAGTACTCTCATGGATGGAATAATATTCACAGAGCTGTTGGGATGTCTGGCATGCCTTTATTCATGGGTGGGTGAGCCACACATGCTGCAAGCTACATGTCTCCCTGAATGTCACACATCATGGCCCTTGCTCCCCAGAGTGGCACCCATCATGGCACCCAGCAGAGAGTCCCTACTTGCTTAAATACCAGAGGAGAACAAAGCTGGAAAAATGCCAGAACATAACATAACAATTCTGTGCATGCCAGCCCACTTCATGTTATCGGAATAGTTTATTGGACCCAGTATCAAGGCTGTGAGAATACTGGTTAGCAGACCCCTCCAAGGCTACGGGGGCACTGCTTCCCTAAGTTACCCAGATATATGGGTGAAGAAGCCAGACTGCCTCCATTTACCCTACAGCAGTGCTCCCAAAAATAGCAGCAGCAGCAAGTTCTCCTGGCGGAGAGGACTCCAAGACACCTGCTACTCTGGATGCAAATGCAAAACGCTACCCACAGGGGAAAAATGTTTACAGTAGTTGGAACATCCAGTCTGTCTTGGTATGTCCACAGTGGAAGAGTCTCACTGGGGAGGCCCACTGTTTTGCAGCTTCTGTCCTTTCCAAGATAGACATCTTTTACCTCTGCATCTCAGTGCCTCGTGTATCTAGAGCAGTGGAAAGAGGGAGGCAATTCATTGATTCAGGAAATATCTTACAAGATACAGTAGACACAAAATGATTCTAGTGTGTGTAATGTGGTGGGGTGGTGAGTAACTAGGGCAGAATGCTATTCCGTTTCTTGTGTGTGTATATGTGTAGCTAATCATACAGAAGCTGTCTCAGCAAAAGGTGTCAAGCGCGTAAGACACATGGCAAGTTCTGTGTGTGCTGCAACTGAAAGGCATGTGGTGATGATGTCAATGGACTAGATACAGAGCGGGAGCTACACACACAGAGTTAGAACGTTTGCCCTTGAGGAGGGCAACGCAAGGAGGCACCACCTCCCAGTACTTTGAAACTAAGTGGGAATTGGCACAAATTCATTCAAATGAATTAACATTTTAGTCATTTGTAGTAACAAAGTAAATGTAAGATAACCCAACTTCTTAACAAAAACAGGCTGCCATCACATTTTCCTACTAATAAACAATGAGAATTAGCTCATTTTTCCTTTTTTCATGGCATTATAAACTATATTTGCATTCTAAGTGAATGCATGTTCTAGTGAATGCAAACTCAGCAACAAAGACTGAACTAGACACAGAAAAAGGGTTTGTTAAATATTCCTTTATTTCCCCCCAAAATAAGCTTAAAGCACTCCAGCAGGAAACAAATTTAAGCAACAATCTTGCTAGAGGTCATTATGGAACTCACTTTTGATAATCCTATAAATTTCCCATAAGATGACAGAGATGTTATCTGTATAATGTCTTATGTGTATATTAGGAAAGAGTAATTATTAGCAAATGTAAGTGTTCTATTTATAGTTGTGATTTTAAGTTTATTCTTTAGTTAGCATAAGAAAGATCATGTACCTTTTCAGGGAAAATAATTAAATATTCAATTCGAGAAAAATAAAAACAGAAAAAAAAATAAAATTTTTAAATTAAAAACATTAGAACCCTGAAAATAGCAAAATACTTAGAGCCCAAAGCTGATTATATTTCAATCATATTAAAACAAAATTTCTAACAAAACTAAGTTTAAAAAATAGCAAAATATAAACATCAAAAAAAATTTGAGGCAAGAAAGGACCTTAACTGACCAAGAAGTGACAAAGAATTAACAGCTGGCCATTCCGTGGCTAAGTTACCAAACTGCATGTGAAAGACAGAGAGTGAAAACAGGCTGGTCTGTCACACCACTGGTGCTGTCAGCCCAATGGGACGTGTGTGTAGGAGTCTCTTCAAGGAGCACAGTTTCAGGATACTGCAAATAAACAGAGGCACCTTATATTCCCAGGCTCCTCTGCAAAAACAGAAGTTGCAGGACAGTTATCAACATCCTGTGTGTTTTACAGTTATTGAAGCACTTTTGATTATGTCATTTTATAATTTAAAAAAAAAAGCAACTGGGAGGTAGGTATTATTAGCCCCATCCCATTTTACAGTTATGGGAACACAGGATCACAGAGAGAACATAGGACACCCAAGGACACCTGCATGGCAGACGGCAGAGGCAGGACTTGAATCAGAGTCCATGCCCTCTGTTCTTGCAGGTTCACAGCAAGTCTTCACTTGACCTCATCGGTTCTTGGAAACTGTGACTTTAAGAGAAATGATGAAACCAGTTTTACCTTGGGCTAATTAATTTAAACAAGAGTTAAGTTCCCACAGTGCGTATTTCTGGTCACAAAAACAACACCAATCTTCTAAATAAAAACAAAAAAAAAGAGTATTAATAGTCAATAATTTAGGTAGATTATTTGAACTGGGAGGGAGAGACCAGCTGTTTCCAGGGAAAAACATATTTTTCACCAGCCGGTTCTTTCAGATGGGTAGTTCCTCCACAAAGCACTAATCAAGCAGATTGATAAGGGGCAGTGAGAAAACAGCCAGGCCTGGAATTCTTAAGGAAATCCTTAAAGCGCTGTGGCCAATATTTGGCACTGAGTGTCAGCAGTTAAAATTCTTATTGAGATGGTAGAGGGCTTAAGAAACCAGTTAGCACCTATTGTGGTGACACTTAGATTGCTGACTTTTTTACTCTTCATTGACCTTGAATGGTAAAACTACAGTATTTTGATGGCACTGGGCCTCATGAGCAAAGGAGAGACTTATCACAGTGGTCTGAGGAAAACTCTCAGCTCAGGGGAAGAATCAAGTCACATTTGCACTGCAGCTGTGAGCAAAACATAAGAGAATCTATCACAGGCAAGTTTAGTGAGATAACAGAGCCTTCAAAGATAAAAAAAAAAAAAGTTCAAGTTTGAAAATGCTGGCAGAGCTAGGGAGTAGAGAAGAATCAATCATCAGCCATCCACTGCCAGCCGGTCCTTTGAAGCCAAAGGGAAAGGCGACACTTTTTTTTTTTTTTTTTTTTTTTGGTGGGGAAAGGAGTTATTGCAGAAAATGACCTAGAGGGTACTCCAGGGTTAGAAGCTTTCTGGTGAGTCCCATATGTGAATTCATTCAACATAACAGCGTGAATCCAAAACAAAGGATCAAGAGGATTTGCCAAACATCTATTAGTTACGATGGTGCATTTGTGTGTGGTGGGGGACTTAGGTTTGATTTCCTTTGCGAGAATTTTCAGGATGTTATAAAAAAGAGAAAAATGTACTGACTTGTCAAAAACCATTCTCAATAAGCTCTAAGTGCTAAACAAGCAGCAGAGTTCTGTGGATTCAAGCCATTCAGAAAGTAATAGCTCTGCACTTCACGGGCCAACAAGAAACCTTTATTACATGTCAACTGAGGAATCTATGAGAATAAAGAGCATGATGGAAGCTGTAACCAAGACCAGAAGTGAGCCAAATGAGGACAGGAGGGGAGTGAGGGCAAACATCCCATTTCTATAACATAAGGGGTGGAACCCAGATACTCCCCATGTCATCTGTGTGCTAGCCACCGTGCAGTTATGTTCGCAGGGGCCAACGTGTCCATGTAAGTTACTTCAACTCCATAACAAAGCCTGGTTTCTCTTGAAAAGTGGCAAACATGCCTCCTTCCTGATTTAGCTTCCCGGCTTTCCTCGATTCCACCAATCCAGTTCCTCCTGAACTGCATGTTGGATAATTTCCACTTGGGTAAAATGTCTCCATCTTCTCTCATGCTAGTTTTTACTGGAGAGGACACATCCTCTCATTAGATGGTTAATTCTGCTAATGATTTAGTTTCTTCACATTCATTTCTTATTTCAGGCAGATTTTTAAAAAATTGTAAAAAGCATAATACTAAAAGCAAATATATAGGCAAATAATCTGAGTGGTATAGTTAGCATTTTATGTAACACATAAACCTTACAAAATTGATTCAAGTTGAAAATCTGGATAGATTAATAACTGAAAAGTTTTGAGAAAGTTACTGAAGAAAGAATAATCAAAGGTCCTGGACGTAGAGGTTTTCATAGTCTAGTTCTTTTAAGCTTTCAGAGGACAGATGATTTCCTTCAAATTATAAGTTAGAGTAGAAAAAAATAGGTAATCTTATAAAAGTAGAATAATCCTTATTGTAATAAAAGGAAAGGTATAGGCCAATCTTATTTATAAAATGCATAAACAAAATTCTAAATAAATGACTAGAAAATAAATTTAGCAAGTATATTAAAATAATAACCTGCCATAATCAAGAAGATTTTACAAAGGAAGGAAAGAATGAATTAATATTAGGCAAGCTAATGAAATAAAACATCACTTTGGTAAATCAGCTAAGAAGAAAAAAGCTGAATCATCTCCATAGATGTTGAAAAAGCACTCAATGTAAGTATTAACATTGCTGATTTAAATAAATTCTACATATTGGCCAGGGCTGCAGCCATCTGAAGGCTAGATTGGGGCTGGAGTATCTGCTTCCAAAGAGGCTGTTCACCTACCCAGCAGGTTAATGCCGGCTGTCCACAGGAGGCTTCAGGTACTCACCATTCAAGGGCTGCTTGAAGTGTCCTCACAGCAATGCAGCTGGCTTTCTTCTGAGTGAGTGATCAGAAAAAAAAAAAAAAACTCCCATGCAGAAACTTCTATACCTTTTATGAACCAGCCCCGAAGTCACAAAACATCATTTCCCTAATATTCCTATTGGTTACATAGGTCAGCACTTTCAAAATGAGAGGATGCTACACAAAGTTCTAACTACCGGAGGCAAGCAACCCTGGGGGGGGCTTTGGAGGCCTGCTATCCCAGATAGTGTCTCATAAGATAACATAAATAATGTCTGTTTTAAGCCATAGACAACTTCAAAGTTAAAATGGAAGTACTTGAGGAAGTTCCAATGAAACTCAGAATAAAACCAAGATATCTGCTATAGTCTTATTATTCAACATGCTCTAGAAGTTTTAGAAATAATAGGTAAATTTATTGAAAGAGAAAATGTTTAAGTATTTGCAAACCATATGGTTGTATAAATTGGAAACTCAGTTATGCCAACAATAGCCAGTTGGAGAATGCCTTTCACCACAGCACCAAAAATTACCAAGCATCCAGAAACCTACACAATAAGGAAACTACACTCTGTTGAGAGCTGCGAGAACAGGAAGAGGAAGGCTAGGGAAGACATAGAGCCAGATACCAAAACACATCTTAGAAGCACAATTACCAAGCTTGACACTGATGGAAAAGTAATGCGATAAATCAGTGTGACAAAATTAATAGCCCAGGAGTAGCAATTTAATATATATGCATATTCAAAATAACATCACAAATTGGAGAGGAGATAAAAGCTTGTTAAAAATATTCTGGGTTAATTGGTTAGACAGGTGAAGAAAAACTGAGCTGAAAAATAGGGGACACAGTCCTGGGAATGAAATATCTCCATTCTGGGAGCTTGACAAGACCAAATTTCAAAAGATACAACATTCCCACTTTCAATTTTTCCCACATTCTGACCCATTCTTTCAAATAAGTAGAAAGTGAATGTGCTTGGTATGAAGTTTTCTCCACTGTTTTCCACACTTTTTCTTATAAGGTAACTTTAATAGTAACCAAGTTTTCAGGAAAACCCACTTACTTCCCTTTTGGGTGGGACCTGATCCCAGAAAATGAGACAAGTTATTTTAACCTCAACAACGTTACCTGTAAAGATTCAGAAATCAATCTAGATCATTCTTTTCAAACTTCCCCAGAGTTTGAAATTGTTTGCTCACCAAATGAAAACTCTTCCTTGTTTGGTCTCTAGCTTATCCCACCCAAGTGGTTCACAGGAGCGAACAGTGGGAACTGGGGAGGCACTAAATGTCAGCCTTGTTTTGATTGGGGCTTTTTTTCAACATTTTGAAATATCTACAGCCAAAAGACTCAGAATGTGTGTGTATATGTATAAAGATTATCTAACCATAAGGCAACGGGACACACTACGCTCTTGAAAGTAAGCCTTGCTGTGATGAGTTACTGCCTAGAGCTTCAGCTTCCTTGATGGAAACCAGTCCTCTCACCCTGTCAAAGGAAAGGATCATATTTGAAAATAAACATCTTTAAATGCGAACCAAAAGCAGAAATACTCAGTAACATGTTAATGGCTTGATCTGACTTGAATGGATTAGTTTAGTTTGCAGTTTAGGAATGCTGAGTAAATTCACTATGGTTCCAGGTGCCCAAGTAGCTGATTCAAATCCCCTTCCCACCCAGAACCCAGACTTTGCACTCTTCCTTCTCTGTCTACCTTCTATCTTTATTTTATATCTGAATTGCCTAGAAATTTTCTCAAAAAATACGGAGGTCTGCGCTCTGGTCTGATTCTAACAGACTCCGCCAAGAGATTGTAACATGAACTAAGGTTGACAATCACTGTTTTAAGTTATTGTTTTTGGAATGCTCCCTGGGAATTTTTTTTTTGTCTAATTTAGTATGCTACCAATATCTCCGATTTTAAAATAGTAAAATTCAGTAATTATAGATTTGTAAAATGTTTTTATATATGTTATTGGAATGTGGCTCTCCTATATGCTTTTCTGGTATACAATATGCTCATATTCATGAAGTTGTCAGTTTTTGGTAAGTAAATTATTCTCCCCAGGCTTCACACTCACTATAAGACTCAAAACCAACATGGCTGATACATACAATTTATATATCAGGCACAGTCTAGACCCTTTATATCTACACTCATTCAATATTCACAATATCCTGTGAGTTAAGTTTCCCAGTTTTCAAACAGGAATCTTGGTCCACAGCAAAGTTCAGTAGCTTACCTAAGGTCACATAGCAGAGCCATATTTGAGTCCAAGTTTTCTGGCTTTTATCTGCTGTATTATTCTGCTTCTTCTGCTTCATATTTTGTGTCTTTCTTGAAACTTTTTCAGAGAACAAGATGCAGAATAACTTTAATAATAAAGATAGAACAAACGGGTACTAGTCTTCTTAGCTTGTGAACAAACTATGACACAACTTGCTTTTCTTGTCTCCACAGGTAAACAAATCAGTTAAGATTAAAATTATACAGACAGATAAATAATCTAATTATGAATCATGTAGGCTTTTGTCAGAGATTAAGAGTCCCTTGAAACTTCTAACAATCCTACACTGTGGTCAGAGATGGCTTTGACGGTGCATGTTTAGACAATAGACACTTTTAAGTGTCATTGTTTAAACCATTGAGTTTTTTAAGGTATCGAATTATTATAATCCCATATTGAGTCCCTTCCTCCTATGTGTAGAGAAAAAAAGCAAGTGAAGAAACAGAGACAAATAACCAGATCGACATAAAACCTGCACTAACCCCCATGCCTCATGAACACTTACACAGAACTGAGGGCTCCTCTTAGGTGTTTCCAGGAACACAAATAGGCAGGAAACGTTCTAATCAGCAATGCTCTGAAATCCTGGTTGACCGGAAGCAATGTTCCAGATCAGCAGAAGCAGAGTCTCTCTGTCTTGCACCAAACCACATGGTGAGTCTCTTCTCACTGACACATCGCACCCCTCTGAACCGCCTGGACAGTAAGACAGGACAGAACACGTTCCTGAGGAAGGGCTCAGTAAGGCTTGTGAGAAGGATAGTGTTGGAAATGAGGTTAGGTAAAATGAACACTCATCACATTTCTTTTAGGCAGAACCTAAGACTATTTGCATTAACCTTTAATTAACTTGATGCCTAGAGGTAAATTACCCTCTCTCTGTACTCTTCATCAGAAATAAAACAGAACCTCTACCAGGAATTAGTAATGACTTGTACTAAGTTATTTTAGTGTGGTGTTACTTACTAAATTATCTTTACTCCAACTACACCTATTAGATACTCTGCTACTTTAGGTAATTCATCAGACAATAATACCCAAGTTACAGGTTTAATAGCCAAAGAGAAAAAAACTAGCATCCTGAAGGCTTAGCTTTGCTAAACTTAAAAACATAAGTCTATATAGCTCATATCTCCATGAGGTTTTTTTCCATTCCTTTATTTGTTAAGTATTTGTTCTGTGAGACTTTGGTACACTGGATATATTTTCAAACTTCCCTTTGCCTTAGTACTATTTACACTTATAAAACAGTTTTGTATAAATATAAATAAAGCCTATTTTTTCTACATGTGAAAAGCTGCCGTGTTTCTTAATACCTTTTAAACAATGACTAAAACTATAGCTTGAATTATAAGATCAAAAAATGAGAAATCATAAAACTGGAAATAACCTTTTAGCAACCTAGTGTATGCAGAATAATAAGTGAACGTTTTACACTTTTTGTAAGTGACCCCAGAAGCCTACTTACATCAACATGGAAAATGCTTCCCTGAATTTCTGACTAATGTTGCACATATCTCTGGAGACAGTGATACTAATAATAAAACAGACAGCAAAGTTGTATTTTTTAAAGAGTTCTGGCATCTGAGCATTTTCAAATGCTGAAATTAATCTGAGGATTAATGATAAAGCAGGTTTGTGAGGCCATTTTAGCTTGCACATTTTGCAGGATAGAATTAGAGAGAGACACTAATCTCCAAAATGGGAAAAAGGAGTCAAAAACAGAGCCACCATAAATTCGCTGAGGCCTGTGTACTTAGTTTGCAGAGTGTCCTAACATCTGGGACTTCCTTGCCATTGGCCTGGATTTATTGGCTTGTTGGAGTTTTACATTTGGGTGCATAAATTATGTCACCATCATTTAGACCAGTTATTGTTTTACATTTATTCACAAACTTTAAATGTCACTGCAGACCCACAAAGGTTGTCACCAGCCCTGCCACCGCAGAGCCAGTGTGCATCAGGGCACCAGCATCGTATGTTGTCCTCGTCTCATAAGCTCTGTGACTGTAGGAACCACACAGATAAAGTAATAATGAACTTCAGTCTTCGCTTTCCTTTAGAAGATGTATAATGCATGAGTCCTATAGGAAGTAGGTTGGCTACCTCAAGCTTATGAGAATGCATGAGCTTGAAAAGCTCATGCCAAAAATGGGAAATAAATTTCTATAGAGGCTTCTACTATAAAGTTGAATGACTACTTGTCTCAAGCTGAAGAAAGTTTAAAGTATGTTTTGAATGGAGAATGATGATGACAGCCAGATCTCCATAAACTGGTGTATTTTAATCTGGGTAAGGCTTTTGAAGGTATAACATTAAATAGAGCTGGCTGAAAACATGGACAGTCCCTCGGCTGCTCTGTGATCCCACAGTCCTGGGCTGGTCAACACTGCTTAGGTCTGATTTGGGCTGTGGTTTCCTCCTGCTTCCAGTTTCTCATTTACATGGCTATCCCACAGCCTGCTGTCAGGCAAATACTCCTTAAAACACCATTTATTAAATGTTCTTCAGGTGGCTCAATAATGTACAGTGTCCTCAGCCTGCTCTTTCAAAGTTCTCCATTATCTTGTCTGTTCCATAAGCAATAGCATCTCAGGACACTGCCCTTGGGGAAAAACCATCCATTCAGGTCAACTGGTTCATTTTGTGGTACACCAACCTGGTCCTCCCTGCCACACCGGGTTCCTGCACCTGTGCTGGTATATTGCTTCTTCCTCATCCCGGAGGACCACATTTTCTCCAGCCTCCATCCAGTCCTCACTCTCCCTCAGGGCACAACTCACCTTCTCCAGACTTTTGCATCTCAGTTGACCTTGCCTTTCTCTGAACATCCCTTGCCTTTACAGCCCAACCTAACACCCAATCCTCTTATGGCTTCAGGCAACTTAGTTATTTGTTATAGCCCACGGAGCAGTAACTGTTCCTCACATATCCTTTGTGCCTCTCTCAGCATAAGTATGAGGCTGTGAACAGAGGAAATACAAAGTACCTGTTGACTGATGCCCAGGTCTAATACAACACATGCTCTAGTCAATAAGCTTATTAGTTTTGAAACTTGATGTCTATAAAGAATTAAATAATTTCTGATCAATTCTATCTGTGCTGTATTCTATAAAACCTTTTCTGCAAAATGAAGACAGCTTGAATTTGTAAGGATGGCCTAGGTACCATCATGTACATCCCCAAACCCTCAAGCCTTACAGAAACTCCTTCCCTTCAACATCTATATTAAAGTAGTCTGACACCTGTCCCAAAAATGATGGAAAACAGAACACTGCCACCAATGTTTCCAGGGGTTCTAAAGGAGATTATGTTTTTTAAGTGATACTCTATTCTTATTTTATCCCCCTGTAGAATTTTCTATTTCATTTGTGTTTCTCCTCTTGCAGTTAGTACTTGCTTTTCATTTTATACTAATATAAATAAGCATAGTTCCCCTTTCTTGATTCCTACAAATGTTACTTATTACTTACACTAAAAGGGCTTTTTGTTTTTGTTTTTCTCTAAAGGAACATGCAAGGCACAGGAAATGGCTGTAAACTGAATTTCAGGCTCTGAGAGCTCTAAGCCATTCCCACCATTCTCACCATTTGCACCTCTGGAAAGTTTTGCTGGTTGACTTTCACCCTTGTTCCTCTGTCCTTCACTAGCTTGTTATCCCTTTTTCTCTCTTCATGTCTCCTCCTTCACAGACTGCTCCTGAAACCCTGAAATCCCACACCCTTATCCTCACTTTTTTCCTAACCTATCCTGACCATGTTCCTGTGGCACAGTGGAGAAAGTCGTAAGGGTGTTCAACCCCATTCTCCCCTCAAGATGAATTCTTCATCAGCATGAAAATATTGTTTTATCTTAATACAGAAATAATGCAACAACTTTTTATATTTTTGAAGGGGAAATTACTATATATGTTATGCTATTTCACTGGTTCTTTTCTTTGTATTTTTTATTATTTTAGGTACCTGCAGCTGGTGGGCAATTACTTATTTGCAGAGTTAGATTGTCCAACCAAAATTTCATTCATATAAATGTTCAATATTTTCACTGCATCTTCCTGCAAATTAACACAGGGATTTTCTCCACCTTTCAAATGCAATGAGTAATGAAAACTTAACTTTAAAATATTTATTGTGAGGTATTTTGGGGGAAAGGTTTATGATAATGCGGTTTGTTTCCTCTTGATCCATCAGTCATTTGAGAGGTGGATCATTGTTCATCCTACAATCTAATATGTTCTCTTGACTAATTAGAAAGCCTGTAGATCTCTTGGTACTTAGGTGGAGGAAAAGGAAGGAAAAGCTATTCTTCAATATTAATCAAGAGGTGTGGTAGAACCCTTTGAAGCTTGTGGTACAGGGTGACCATCTCAGTCACTGTTTACTCTTAAGCAGAGTTGGAAGCAGAATCAGATAATAGAAGGGTTTGGGAAAACCTCCAGGAATTAATTAATATCAGCCAGGTATTAAGTGGGAGATTGCAAAGTAGGGGGCCAGAATCAAGCTGTAACAGGCACCTGAGGAGTGAAGGATGAAAGAAGAAGCAGGGTACTGAATGAGGTACTAACACTTGTGGGGTCCAGAACTAGGGTAAGAATGTAGGCCCTCCCCATATGTCTACATACATAAAAGCTGTAATAAATCAAGATAACAAAGTATTAAATGAAAGATGTTTTATCCTCCTACCTTAACAAATATACCTTCCTGACATCTTGGAAGGCCAGATTTGAATTGAAAATTCTCAAACTCCTCAGTCTTCTCCTTACTACACAACAAAACAGAGAGCTCCCCAGTGCTGCCCCTCTTTCCTCACCCCATATCAGTTCAGAAGGTTGAAGAGACTTTCACACATGCCTGGGATTAACTCAGCTCTCATATTCAAAAATCATCCACACCCCTTGCAACTGGCCACTTCTCAGCTGTCTGGACTTACTGGTCTGTCACAGGTAATACATACCTCAGGAAGACAGGCTGAATAGTGAAGTGCACAGATCCTTGGAAATGGGCTTGGGGCTGTTTGATAGGGGATTCTGAGGTACTATGTACTGTGGGGTAAAAGTGGGTTGTATTTCCTAGACTCAGAGCCCACTTTCCTTATGGAATGTGGCAAAGGCTGAGGAAGTCCAAAACAAGAGTACCAGGCCCAGGACTGGGACCCCTCTTGCCAAAATTTAATGGCAATTTTGACAAGAGGAATGCCTGCCTACCAGTCAGGAAAACTAGGAAAGCCTAGCTGAGTCAAAGGAACTGAGCATTAAAGTACTGCACAAAGCAGAAGTCCAGGTGAAATCCCTTGGAAGATATATAACCCAAGGATGACACCTCTGATGTTTACCTCCAATTGGTTACTCTCACCTATACTCCAGTTACTTTTTTAGTCAGGATTAAGTATCACAGCTTTGAGAATTCATCACTAATTCTTTATCCCCCAAACCTCTCTTTCTTGCAAGGCCCTCACCTTTGAAAGAGTGCCTTTCACTGTATTTACTCAGGAGAACCTTGAGAAATACAATGGTAAGAGGTGACCTGCAGGAGTGAAGGCATGGTCTCAAAGAAGATGCGGGCCATATTGACAACCATGAAAGATCTATAGGACATGTCAGCATTCTCTGGAGAGCCTCTAACATTATTGGGAAGAATAACTCATAAGAAGGCTGGTTGGTCTTCCTGTAGTTGTGCAGAAAGGAGGCTCAATGAATGTTGGTTTGGCATTAACAGGAAGAGTCCCATCAAACATCTGGGAGCAACACTAAATGATGGCAGAGACATGGAGTAACAGGAAACTTCAGAGCCTACTGGTGGGGACATAAATTGGTCTGGCCATTTTGGAAAATAGCGTGATGTTATTTGGTAAAATTGTACACGTAGAATCTCTATAACCCACCAATTCTACTCCTGGTATATATCCAATAGTAATGTGCACTATGTGCACCAAGAACATGTACAAGAATGTTCATAGCAATATTGCTAGTGTGGGACATAAATAGGAAACAACCACAATATCATTCAATATCAGATTGGATAAATAAAGTATGCAAAATCATCAGTAAAATACATTACTGCAAATAAATGAATTATGGCAATACATAACAACATGGGTATAGCTAACAAATGTGCTATTGAGTGAAAGATCAGATATTGTAAGTTTCAATATATACAAAGTTCAAAAAGAAGCAAAGCTGAATTACATCAACAGAGTCAGGATAGAAGGATGTGATGACCTTAGGGCAGGAGGGGAGACATAGGTGGGAGGGACATAAGGATAGTTGCTTGTGCTCCATTTCTTGGTGAGTACATAGGTGTTTCCTATGTGCAATTTATTTAGATGAATTATACATTTTGTACATTTTTCTATGTGTATTATACTTCAATCAAGGCTTTAAAAATTGGGAAATACAAGCTGGTACAAAAATAGCATACTTTTATGTATGTTCACAGTTTTGATCATGAATGTAGTCCGTTTTTCCTCACTTCTCTTTTGTAGTAGCAGAAACGAATTTGCTCCAAGCAGCAAGAAATGGATCTTACTTTCTCATCCAAATTAGGGTCATATGTTAGAAATGGAAACTCACAAAATAAACACAGCAATCTATGTGGCTTTTAAAGTTGAAAGAAAATATAATCAGAAAAACTTGGTAAACCCCCATCACAAAGAAGTATCTGCTTTTCTCTGGTTCTTTTCTTTACTGGGTGTTGTCTCTCCTGGTAAGTCTGATTTTAGTGTTAAAGTTTTCAAAACGTGAAACTGGATCTCTATAAAACAGAACAAACAAAAAAATGAGAGGCCCAGACTACTTCCTCTTGTACTTACCTCCCAGTAATTTATAATTTTGTTCAAGGAAAACTTGGATTTGAAACTAATTAATGTCCCTTCTGAAAAGTCAGGCTGGATTCCCTCCCTTCTCTGTACAAAGGTGCACCAGCAAACAGGCTTGTCAGCTGGAAACCTTCGAGAGTAGAAATCAAAGGCTCTGGCCAATGGGACTAGAGGAAATTTTGAAGACAGGAAATTGAATTCTGTTGCTATGGCTAGGTGAATCCTTCAAACTATCAGGAAAAAGGAGGGAGTAGAATTTTAATTGGTTCTAGGATAGAGTCATAATACATTAAGTAATGTTCCTCATCGACATCTTTGCCCACAGAAATGGAAGTCCTTTTTCTAAATGTGGGAATGGAAATGGAAAGAGAAGGCAGTTTTAAGGTACTCTGGGATTTGGAGTCACTGTGTAGTGAGTGATTGTGTGAATTTACTGATAACTGGGCCAGCAAATAAATGGGAAGCAGTTGAGTGTTCTAGAGTAAAGCATATTTAGGTCTTCTTTGGGTTTTAAACCTTGCTCTAGTGTTTAGCTGCGTGATGTTAGTTACTTAATCTTTCTAAGTTTTTGTTTCTTCATTTACCAAATAGACATATTACCAGTGCCTACTGTATTTCTTGGACTATAAGATGCAATATTCCCCCCCAAAAAAAAAAATTTGGGAGGAATAATGGTTGTTAATGCTGCTGTTGAGTTCTGTCTACCTTTACATTGGTGAAATATTATTTATGTTATTAAATATTTTACCATATTTTTTAGAATTGGTGTTCATTTTAATTTACTCTTTTTTTAAAGAAATTTTTTAAAGATTTTACTTATTCATCTTTAGAGGGGAAAGGAAGGAGAGAGGGAGAGAAATATCAATGTTGGTTGCCTCTCATGGGTCCCTTGCCAGGAACTGGCCTGCAACCCAGGCATATGCCCTAACTGGGAATCGAACCACGATCCTTTGGTTCACAAGCTCATGCTCAATCCACTGAGCTACACCAGCCAGGGTTTTACCATATTTTTTGCTTCAAAATTTTTTGCCTATTTTCCTCTAAAACCTAGGTGCATCTTATGGTCCGAAAAACATGGTACTTGGGAGAGTAATTATGAGAATTAAATGTATAAAACTGTGTAACACAATCGGTGCAGGTGCTGGCACCCAGCACATACTCAGTATGTAGTACCTGTTTGCTAGATCATGCAGTATGTAGCAGATACAATTAGCCTCAAAGCAGAAATTGTGAATGCATAACTGTGAGTGCGTAGCCCTGAGGTCTCTTTCTAGCCAACACATTCATAATACAGGCAATGGGTTCACTAAACAAAAGGAGGTGTCTCCTTTAAGATGCATTTAGAGAAAAGCAGCTCTGAAATTTCCAGGCAAGGGTTATAATATGCAGAACTTTGAACAATAAATCTTTTTTATTTTATTTATCTATTTCTCAGGAAAGAGGAAAACTAAGAAGAGTGGGTGGAGAGGTGTCAGAGTAAGTGGTGGAGTTTGCAAAGTTGTGGTGACCAGAAAAACCTTTGCTGACTCATCTGATATATATTATGACATGAGTGAGATTATTTGTGAAGCCTCGATGCCACAGAGGAAGAAAAGAAGCAGCTGGCTTGATGAGAAGGGGACAGTGGGAAAGCAAGCACACCATCCCCTTGTACTAGGTAGCCACTGTGTGCTCATAATTGAAGGGTGCCTTGGTCATGAGAATAGGTGAGACTACAGTTGTAAGAACTTAAAAGTGGGCAAGAGGACTATTTGTGGTGAAAACAAGGATCCCTGCATTGCCCCTGCTGATAAGGAGTACTAACAAACCATCATTTAACCACTAATGATGAATGTTTGAGAAGAACTGTGTGGTGGCCAGTCAATGGTAAGTTAAAGTTTGCATTTTTGCCAAGTTTGCATCCAGGTGGTGCCCAGGGTGATTATGTCACACAGATACTGATGCACTCATTGAAGGGTGAAACATTGATCTGAGCTGGAGCTCACTTCCACTCCACCAAGGGCGCATCCCACTGAGAGAGCAGCTGTTCTCAGCGTGGTCCCCCCACCAGCAGCATCCACAGCCTCCAGACTTGACAGAAATGCACATGCTAACCCCCTGTTTTTCAATGATTAGTTTTACATTATTTTAAAATTCATATAGGAAATAAAAAGAGGAGTTACAAAACACAAATACAAGAACACCAAATTTTATATTGAACTATGTAGTTACCTTACTGAAGTTCTTTATATCTATCTTTGTGAGGCTTCAAGTTACTCTCCAGCCCCTTTCATTTTTTCTAAAAAATTTCCATTCTTGTTATCTTGTTTGCATGTATTGGTTGTTGTTGTTTTTTTTAATTCAAGTTTAGATTGCCTTGATTTTTTTCTAGGGTCCCTTTTTTTTTTTTTTTTTTTTTTTTTTTTTTTTTTTTTTTTTTTTTTTTTTTTTTTTTTTTTTTTTTTTTTTTTTTTTTTTTTTTTTTTTGGTTTTTTTTTTTTTTTTTTTGCATGACATACTAGTGATGTTTCAATTGAAATCTGGACAGTCTAAGTATTATGTTATGATATTTGGGATTTTCAAACCTTGTGTCTTAGCTGGCTTTCTCTGACACAACCCTGTCAAGAGAAGAGGGGAAAGGTGGTCTTGCTTCATTACTGTTGCACAAAGGGGTGAGTCGTCTTATTACTACTAGCAGGAGAGTGGGGAGTTCCAACTCTATACCCTGGCTGAGGTTAGAAGTGCCTCCTCACTCCTGCCCCCACATGACCTCCACTGACATCCCCAGAATGGCATTGGTAAACACACTCACTCTCTACCAGGTCTCCTCTGACACTGCCCTCCCTGTGCGGGAGAAGAGCTTCATTACTTGTGGGTGGGGGTGGAATTCCAGTCTCCCCAACGTGACCCCACTGACACAGAAAGTGTTTGGGACACCAAATTACAGCCTGTCAAGGATGGAAGTCGAGATTCCTCATTCTGCCTTTGCAAGCAAAGCTGGGAGTAGGACCACAGTATTTTCTGTGGGTTTAGCTGGGGTACAGGAGTTGCTATCTAAGATTTTTCAGTCTTGCAAGGCTGCCCCTTTCAGTTCCTTTAGCTAGAAGGCAGGCTTTGGGGGGGGGGCTTTTCTTGTATGTACTCACTGGTGTTTCTGGGGTGCCAGCTTTGTTAGCTCCAAGTCTGAACTATATGAGGCAAATGGAAATCCATGTAACTTGCCTGTTTCATTGATTTGGCCCCAAAGTCTCTGGTGGTCAGTCTCTGCAGCTCAGTCTCCCTGTGTGCAGTTGTATACACAACGTCAGTGGTGTGTTATTGCACTTAACAGATATTCCTCCTGTTAAGTGCAATAACACACCCTTGACATTGTGGTTAGTCTCTGCAGCTCAGTCTCCCTGTGTGCGGTTGTATACACAACATCAAGGGTGTGTTATTGCACTTAACAGATATTCCTCCTGTTAAGTGCAATAACACACCCTCCCCATCTGTTCCATCTTCCCAAAGCAGAAATTGTAATCTCATTTTTACTAACATTTCAGAGCTTATCTTTGTAAGAAGACAATGTGGATTCAACCTTAGTTTTTTCCAGATATCCACCTAGTTACATAAAACCCACTTTTGAGAGGCCTTTATTTTCCAAATTAATTCAAGATAATACTTTTAAACTCAACAATTCCTACATTTTCACAGATGTCTGGACTTTCTATTTATTTTCATTGGATTGTCCTATTTATGCACTTGTGTACCATACTCTTTGAAATACTGAGTACTTATAATACATTTCATCTGATAGAGACAGCCTCTATTTTTTACACGAATCTTACACTCAACCTCACTAGCTGTAGAATAAAGAGCTAGTCTTATTAAAAACACCTGTTGCGTATGTTAATTTAGAAAGATGAGGTATTTCAATGATGAATTTTCCTTCTTTCTCTTTTATCACATTTAATAAAGAAATATGTTTTCTTAACATAATTTATTTTCTCAGCTGACATTTTCTGCTTCAACCATAATCAGTTCAAATTTTATGTGTTCATAGTAAATATTTTGCTTTTCTATTTTTACTCTGAGGAGAAATTGACCTTACAAGCATAGTTTTAGAGCTTGGGACCTATTTCTTTGTTCTAAAAGAAGTGAGCCTGTTTTTGTTTAAAATTCAAACTTTATTTTTAACATAGATATTTTTTCTTCCCATTAAATTTGCAAGCTTTTTCTGTTTGAAAGCCTAACTTAGGTTTTTAAATTTTACATTAGAATCTTTGTTATCTGCCATTCAAGTAGTTTTCAATCAATTGAGAAATAACTCTTTGAAGGCAGGGGCTGTGTCTTATGCACTGTTTTCTATCTAGAGTCTTGCAGAGTGTGTTGAAATTCCATAAATATTTAAGGAATTGAATTTAATACTAACAATTCTACAAAGTAAATGATGAATGCATGTAGACAGTAAACATCAAGAGAGATGAAGGCAAAAGCTACCATATCAAGCAGGGATTTTTATGGTGAAATGTTTTACTAGCAAGATGAAATTTGAGCTCTACTTTAACAAATGAGTTAATGTTACAGAGGCAAAGATGAAGAGAAAGATGGTTTCATCAAGATGTAATTGTAATGGAGGTACAGACACAGAAGATCATCAGGCACTTTGAAACCATTGGCAGTCAGGAAGAGGGCTCATGAAGTCTAGTAGTTGAAATGAAGTAGTAAATGCATGCTGCAGCCGACTAGGGAGTCTTCCTTTATTCTGTGTGCTATTGTAGGCTTTTGATATATGCCTCTTCAATGTGTAAACACTACAGGAAACTTGTTCCTTCTGTGACCAGAGGGACTTCATTCTGTGACATCTGGCACTTACATTTGAGACCGGCTTCCATTTTATTACCCTGCAAGTATTGTTTAAATTAAATGCAGTGTTTTAGTCTTATTGGCTCCTATTATGAATGGTGTCCAATGGAAATAAACAACTAAAAAATTATAAAGGCTCATTTTCATGCTTAAGTACAAAGCATTAACAGCAGTACAAAATATGTTCCATGTCATGTTTTAAAGGTGTTGTGTTATTAGAAAAGTACTAACCTTTTAAACTCTTTGAAAATTAACTAAACTTTTCCCCCTACTTACAAAGCAGTCTGCATGAACTCTGACTGCCTGGCTCTAACGCCATCTTTGTCACTCACAGCCATATAAATATTAGCAAGTTATTTAAATTTTTTAAGCAGCAGTGTATTCATTTAAGAAAAATAAAGTTAGTAATTGTATGGTTTTTTTTATTTCTGCATAAACATTGTTGCAAACTTAGTTGCTTTAAGCAGCACTTCCTTCAGTATTTTATTGGGGTAAAATACACATAACATAAAATCGCCAACTTAACCATTTTTAAGTGTACAGTTCAGTGCTATTAAATATATTCATAATGTTAAGCAATCATTATCATCATCCATTTCTTAATGCTTTCCAGCTTGCAAGACTGAAACCATCCCTGTTAAACAACAACTCATCCCTATCTCTGCAAGCCACTGGCAACCACTCTTCTACTTTCTGTGTCTGAAAATCTGACTCCCCTGGGTGCCTCACAGAAGTGGAATCATATAGTCTTTGCCTTTTTGTGACTGGTTTATTTTATTTTGCATAATGTCCTCATGGTTTATCCACGTTGTAGTACATAGCAGAATTTCCTTTCTTTTTATGGCTGAATAATATTTCATTTTCTGTATATACCACAGTTTGCTTATGCATTTATCCATTGATGAACATTTGGATTGCTTGCAGGTTTTAGCTACTGTGAATAATGCTGCTATGAATATTGGTGTACAAATGTATCTCTGGGCCTTCATTTCAATTTTGGGGGGCATGTACCCAAATGTGCAAATGCTGAATAACATGGTAATTCTATTTTTAATTTTTTGAGAAACTAATATACTGTTTTCCCTAAGGCTGTAGAGTCTACATTCCCACCAGCATCAATGGACTGATATATGAAACAATGTTCAACTTCACTAGCCGTTAGGGAAATGCAAATCAAAATTACAATGAAATACCACTTCACACATGTTAGAATGGCTATTATCAAGACAGGTGTAACAAGTGTTGGAGAGGCTGTGAAGAAAAGGGAATGCTTGTTTACTGAATGTATTTTTTTTCTATTCGGTAGGTGGCCTTTTTACTCTTTTGCTAGTGTCTTTGGATGCACAATTTAAAAAAATTGTTGAACTTACTAGGGTGACATTGGCTAATAAAATTATAGATGTTTCAGTGTACAATTCCGTAATACATCATCAGTATATTGTATTGTGTACTGACTACCCATAGACAAGTCTTCTCCCATCACCACTTATTTCCACTTTGCCTCTACTGCCTCCCTCCACTCCCTTTTCCCTCTGGTAATCACCATTTTGCTGTTCTATAAGGTTTTTTTGTTTGTTTGTTTGTTTGTTTGTTTGTTTGGCTTAATACCATCAGCCCCCCAATCTACCTCCCTTCTGACAGCTGTCAATCTGTTCTCTATGTTTAGAAGGAAATTTTTATTTTTTGTTAGTTTATTTTGCTCATTAGATTCTACATATAAGTGAAATCATATGATATCTGCCTTTCTCTGACTTATTTCACTTAGCATAATACTCTCCATTTCCAACAATGCTGCTCCAAAGGTAAGACTTCTTTTTATGGCCAAGTAGTATTCCATTGTGTAAATGTAACACAGTTTTTTTCATCTACTCATTTACTGATGGGCACTTAAGCTCTTTCCATTACTTGGCTATTGTAAATTGTGCTGCTATGACCATTGTGGTGCATAGGTTCATTTGAATTGGTGTTTCAGGTTTCTTAGTGTATAATCCCAGCAGGACAATTGCCAGGTCAAAAGGCAGTTCCACCCGGCAATTCCACTGCTAGGATCATATCCTAAGAACCCTGAAACACCAATCCAAAAGAACCTATGCACCCCAAGGTTCGTAGCAGCACAATTTACAACAGTCAAGTGCTGGAAGCAAGGTAAGTGCCCATCAGTAAATGAGTGGATCAAAAAACTATGGTACATTTACACAGTGTAATACTACACAACAGGAACAAAGAAGGAGCTCCTACCCTTTGTGACAGTGTGGTTGGAAATGGAAAGCATTATGCTAACTGAAATAAGTGAGGCCATGAAATACAAATACCATATGATCTCACCTTTAATAGGAGCCTAATCAACAAAATGAACAAGCAAGTAAAATATAACCAAAGACACTGAAATTGAGAACTTGCTGACAGTGACCAGAGGAGAGAGGGAAGGGGATAATAGGGGGAAAGAGTGAAGGATTTATAGGAACAATTATAAAGCACACATGGACAATAACAAGGGGGGTGAAACAAGGCAAGGAGGTGGGCTGGGGTGGTGGGAAGGGGTAGGAAGAAAAAGCAGAAAATTGTACTTGAACAACAATAAAAAAAGGCAGTTCCATTTTTAGTTTTTTGAGGAAATTCCATACTGTTTTCCACAGTGGCTGTACCAGTCTGAATTCCCATCAACAGTGCACTAGGGTTCCCTTCATCCACAACCCCACCAGCACTTATTGTTTGTTGATTTGTTTATGATGGCCATTCTGACTGGTGTGAAGTGGTATCTCATTGTGGTTTTAATTTGGATCTCTCTGATGGCTAGTGATGCTGAGCATCCTTTCATATGTCTCTGGGCCCCTCTGTATTGTCCTCCTTGGAGAAGTGTCTGTTCAAGTCCTTTGCCCATTTTTTAATTGGATTGTTTGTTTTCCTAGTGTGGAGTTGTGTGAGCTCTTTATATAATTTGATATCAAACCATTTTCCAAGGTATCATTTGCAAATATATTTTCCCATATGGTCAGTTCATTTTCATTTTGCTGATGTTTTACTTAACTATACAAAAGCCTTTTAATTTGTTGTAGTCCCATTGGTGTATTCTTTTCTTTATGTCCCTTGCTAAAGGGGACATATCGGTGAAAATATTGTTGCATGGAATATCTGAGATTTTCCTATGTTATTCGCTAAGACTTTTATGGTGACATATATTTAAATCTTTTATTCATCTTGAGTTTACGTTTGTGTATGGTGTAAGTTGGTGGTCTGGCTTCATTATGTTGCATGTACCATTGCAGTTCTCCCAACACCATTTGTTAAAGAGGCTATTTTTACTCCATTTATGCTTCTGACCCCTTTGTCAAATATTAATTGACCATAGAGACATATGTTTATTTCTGGGCTCTCTAATCTGTTCCATTGATATATATGTCTGTTCTTATGCAAGTACCAGACTGTTGATTTTAGTGGACTAGTAATATAGTTTAACATCAGGTATTGTGATCCCCCCTACTTTGTTCTTCTACCTCAAAATTGCTGAGCCTATTTGGGGTCATTTATGGTTCCATATACATTTTTGAAATATTTGTTCTGTATCTGTGAAATATGCCATTGGTATTTTAATAGGGACTGCATTGAATCTATAAATTGCTTTGGGTAGTATGTACATGTTAATGATGTTAATTCTCCCAATCCTTGAACATGGTATATGCTTCCATTTGTTTGTATCTCACTTAATTTCTCTTTTTCAGTGTTGTGTAGTTTTCTGAGTACAGGTCTTTTACTTCCTCAGTTAAGTTTATTCCTATGTACTTATTTTTTCTTTTTGCCATAGTAAATGGGATTTTCCCCCTAGTTTCTGTTTCTGATATTTCATTGTTGCTGTACAAAAATGCCTTTGATTTCTGAATATTGACTTTGTATCCTGCTGTTTGCCAAATTCACTTATTAGGTCAATAGTTTTTTGGTGGAGCCTATGGCATTTTTTATGTACAATGTCATGTCATCTGCAAACAACGACAGTTTTACTTCTTCATTTCCAACTTGGATGCCTTTTATTTCTTTTTCTTGTCTGGTCACTGTGAACTTCCAATACTATGTTGAATAGAAGTGGTGAAAGTGGACATTCTTGTCTTGTTCCTGATCTTAGTAGGAAAGTTTTAATTTTTGCCCATTTACTATGTATGATGTTGGCTGTAGGTTTCTTATTCACGGCCTTTATTATATTGAGGTATGCTCTCTCCCACTTTGCTGAGCATTTTTTTACCATAAATTGATGCTGTACCTTACCAAATGCTTTTTCCACACCTATTGATATGATCATGTGATTTTATCTTGTTTGTTCCTCTTGTTTATGCGATATATTACATTTATTGACATGCAAATATTGTACCATCCTCCCATCCCTGGGATGAATCCCACTTGATCTTGTTATATGATCTTTTTAATGTATTGCTGGATGCAGTTTGCCAATGTTTTGTTGAGGATTTTAGTGTCTATGTTCATCAGAGATATTGGCCTGTAGTTTTCTTTCTTTGTTGTGTCTTTATTTGGTTTTGGAATTAGGATGATGCAGGCCTCATAAAAAGAGATTGGGTGTCTTCCCTCTTTTTGGATTTTTGAAACAGTCTGAGAAGTTTAGAGGTTAACTCTTCCTTGAATGTTTTATAAAATTATCTTGTGAAACTGTCCAGTCCAGGGCTTTTGTGTGTTGGGAGCTTTTTGATTACTGCTTCAATTTCACTAGCTGTTATTGGTCTGTTCAGGGTTTCTGCATCTTCTAGATTTTGAAAGACTATTTTTTTTTGAAATTTGAAAGACTATATATTTTTAGAAATATATAGAAACCCTTTTTTTAGAAAGACTATTTTTAGAGATTTTGAAAGACTATATTTTGTTTAGAAATTTGCCCATTTCACCCATGTTTTCAAATTTCTTGGCATATAGTTGTTCATAGTAATTTCTGACAATCCTTTGTATTTCTGTGGTATCAATTGTAATCTCTCCTTTCATTTCTGATTTATTTGGGTCCCCTCTCTTTTTTTCTTCATGTGTCTGGATAAAGGCTTGTCAATTTTGTTTACCTTTTCGAAGAACAAGCTCCTGGATTCATTGATCCGTAGAATTGTTCTTTTAGTCTATATGTCATTTAATTCTGCTCTGATCTTTATTATTTCCTTCCTTCTACTTGTTCTGGGATGTCTTTGTTGGTGTTCCTCCAGTTCTTATAGGTGTAGGATTCAGTTGTTTGTTTGAAATGTTCTATCTTTTTTGGGTAGGCCTGTATTGCTATGAACTTCCCTCTCAGGGCTGCCTTTGCTGTGTCCCATAGGTTTTGGACTGTTGTGTGTTCATTTTCATTTACTTCCAGAAATTTTTTATTTCTCCATTGATCTCATTATTAACCAATACATTGTTTAATTAGCATGCTATTCAATCTCCATTCAAATTTGAATGTTCTTGAGTTTTTTCCTTGAGGTTGGTTTCTAGTTTCAGGCCCTTGTGGTTTGAGAAAATGCTTGATATAATTTCAACTTTCCTGAATTTGTTGAGGCTTGTTTTGTGTCCTATCATGTGGTCTATCTTTGAAAATCTTCCATTTACATTTGTAAAGAATGTGTATTTTGCTTCTTTGGGTTGAAAGGATATAATCAGTTTACACCCACTTGATCTAGGACATTGTTCAATGCCACAATATCATTGTTGATATTTTGTTTGAAAGATCTAGCTATTGTTCACCATGGGGTGTTAAAATTCCCTACTATAAGTGTGTTGCTGTCTATATCTTTCTTGAAGTCCTCCAAGATTTTTCTGATATATTTGGGTGCTCCTATGTTGGATGCGTATATGTTTACAATATTTATGTCTTCTTGATTGATTCTTCCCTTGAGTAATATGAAATGTCTGCCTGTGCCTCCTTTTCTGGCCTTTGTTTTGAAGTCTATTTTGTCTGATATAAGTATTGCTACCCCAGCTTTTTCTTCCTGTCCATTGTCTTGGAATATTTTTTTTCCAACCCTTCACTTTCAGTGGGTAGGTGTTTTGCTCTGAGGTGGGTCTCTTGTAGACAGCAAGAATGTGGGTCCTGTTTATTTATCCATTCAGCTACCATATGTCTTTTGATTGTAGAATTTAATCCATTTACATTTAAGGTTATTATTAATAGGTACTTATTCTCTTTTCCCCTTTGTACCTGTGTTTCCCTCTCTCTCAATCTTTTTCTTCATCTTCTTAAAGAAGTCCCTTTAGCATATCTTGCAATGCTGGTTTTGTGGAGGTATATTCTTTTAGCCTTCTTTTGTCTGGGAAACTCCTTATTTTAATTGGGAGTCTTGCTGGGTAAAGTAGTCTTGGTTGCAGCCTTTTGCTTTTCTATTTAGAATATTTCTTGCTATTCCCTTCTGGTACAGTATTTCTGTTAAGAAATCAGCTGCTAGCCTTATCAGAGTTCCCTTGTATTTTATTTCCTAATCTCTCTTGCTTTCTTTAGGGTTCTTTGTGTTTTACATTTGGCATTTTTATTTTGATGTGTTTTGCAGTAAGGCTCTTTGGATTCATCTTGATTGGGACCCTCTGTACTTGCTTGGCTTTTCCTTCTCCTGGCTCAGGCAGTTTTCTGTCATTACTTTTTCAAACAGGTTTTCTATCCCTTTCTCCTTTTCTTCTCCAGCTGGTATTTCTATGATTCATATGCTGTTGTGTTTCACATTGTTCTGCAGTCCCCTTAAGCTATATTCATATTTTTTAGACTTTTTTCATGCAGCTTCTCTACCTGGGTATTTCTTTCTGCCTTGTCTTCCAGTTCACTAATTCAGTCCTCTACTGCATCCAGCCTGCTTATAGTTCCTTCTAGTATGTTTTTTTTTTTAATTTCAGATATTATATTCTTCATTTCTTCCTGGTTCTTGCTTACCGTTTCTATTTCCTTTTTTCATGCTGTTGTAGTTCCTGTTCAGTTTCTTTCAGTTGTCAACTGAGTTCCTTGAGCATCCTTATAACCATTCTTTTGAATTCTATATGATGGTATGTTGGCCTCCATTCCATTTAGCTCTTTTACCAGAGAAACTTCTATTCCTTTTGATTGTGTGTTTTTTCTTTGTCTCCCCATTATATGTGACTCTTTTTGTTTGTTTCTGCAATTCCATATGCTCTGCTTTGCCAACTGTCTTCACTGAGTGGTCTTCTGTGATAGGGGTTCTATGGGACTCAGTGGTGTGGTCTCTTTTATCTCCTTGTCTGTATGCTCTAGGGTTTCCCTTTCTTCCATTTGTGTGGGCTCTCTTGCTATATTTGGGTTTCACCTGTTGGTAGCTTCTTTGTTGGTGGGTTCTCTCCTCCAGAGGGTTTACTGGTAGTTCTAACTCCCACCTTGTCATGTATGCTGTTGTACAGGTATTGGTTAACAAAGTAATATAACCAGACAACCAATCCTACCCCAGCAAAAAGAATCCCCCTACCACATCAGCAATTTCTATTACAATAGAACTAAGATTAATAAAGGTGAAGAGAGACTGAGGATATTATAAGGTATGAAAAAGGGAATATGAGATGACGAAAAGAGAAATGTTATTGAGTGGTAAGAGGGAGGAGAATTGATGAGTTAGGATAGAACTAAGGTGAAAAAAGGGAGAGAACAAAATTTAAAATATAAACAAAACACAAAAGGGTGATGGGAACAATGGGGTGAGAAGAGGGAAGAGTATACTATGAGATTTGAAGTAAAACTGAAAAGATACTGGAGGTTAGTCAGGTTGATGGAATCTTATATATGACACTAGTCTGCTGACTCTGTGGTGGGGGGAGGTCCTAGAGAAGGCACAACATCCTCTGTCTTCATGCCAGACACTTCAGCCTCCCCCTGCATACCACTGGTGCCCTCAGGCTGTCTCCCCAGTACTGAAGCTCAGATGGAGTGAGTCTGAGTAGGGGAGAGGAAGATAGAGGCACAGTAGGAGGGAGCAGAATCCATTTCCCCCTGCACACGGGAGAGGAACCTGGCCAATCTGTGGAGAAACAGAGCGGTCAACCAGCAGAAACACAGCATATTTGAAAGTAGGAGATCGAAGGTTGTAGCAGATATTGAAAAATCAGACGGTAAGGAGAGTACTTCAGAACAATAAGAGCCCAGGGGTCAGCATGGAGACTAGGGCAGCTGAGGCCTCAGGCCAGCACTTGCCAGGCCTGCTATGGGGCTATAGGGAGAGCCGGGTCTGCGTGTGACAGCAGACGGCTGTGCGACTGGAGACTTGTGGTCCAGGCTGGGAGTGTGAGTGATCCATGGAAAATCTGGAGCTCACTCCCGTGAAATTGGGGTGAGTGCACAGTGTGGGAGACCTGAGCTCACCCACAAACTCAGGAAAGTGCACACTCCCCATAAGGCTCAGAACAAACACCCGAGGCCCTGTGCAGGGATGTGCCTGCCTAGCCCTGGGAGGACTAGCCCAAAGATAACTGAGTGCTGAATAGGGAGAAAAGCAATACCATCACCCCTCAGCCTTTGCAGCCAGCAAGACCAGAAAATCCGACTTGGCAAGTGTGAAAACAGCAAGAGTTTTGTTTGTTTGTTTGCTTGTTTGTTTTTTCTCTCTGTTTGTTAATTTCTCTCTCTCTCTCTTTTTACAATAATTTTTTATTTTTTATTATTATTTTTATCCTTTTTACCCCTCAATTCCTTTTGCTTCTCTCCACTTCTTTCTTGTTTTATTCTTCTTTCTTTTTTCTCTCCAGTTTTATCTCTTCTTCCTTCCTCTTTTTTCCTCCTTCTTCATTTTTTTCTTCCTCTTTTCTCTTTTTAAATACAAATGAGACAAAAAAAACTGGAACAGTGAAAAAACCAGAGTTGGTCCCAAAGATGGGGCATAACAACAGCTGAGACAGTGGAAGCTGTGATCACCAGGATACCCGAAGGAGACTACACCACTGAATCTCACAGGTATTCTAGCACAGAACTTCACACCCTAAACCCAGGGAGCCAGAACAAATCAATTTAAGAAGCTGAGCCTAACAAGAAGAGTCTCACAAACAATGGGAAGACAAAGAAACAATCCCCAAATGAAAGGAAAGGGGGAAGTCCCAGAAAGAATGCTAAATGAAACAGCAGCAACTCAACTATCAGATTTTGAGTTCAAAGCAATGGTTGTCAGGAAGCTCCATGAACTCTCAGTGAGCTACCAGAAACTACAGGGAAGCTACAATGAACTTACTGCAAACTATATCAACATGAAAAAGGAAATAGAAACTATCAACAAGGGCTGAGAGGAAATGAAGAATACAATTTCTGAACTGAAGAACACAGTAGAAGGAATCAAAAGCAGGTTCAATCAAGCAGAAGATCAGATCAGCGACCTGGAGGACAAAGTAGAAAAAAGCACCCAGAAAGAGTGAGAAAAGGAAAAGAGACTCAGAAAGAATAAAGAGGGATTAAGAGAAATGCAAGACAATATGAAACATAATAATACCCGTATAATAGGGATACCAGAGGGAGAAGAAGAAGAGCAAGGGATAGAAAACCTATTTGAAAAAGTAATGATGGAAAACTTCCCTAATTTGATGAGAGAAAAAGTCACACAGATCCAGGAAACACAGAGAGTCTCAAACAAGAGGAACCCAAAGAGGCCCACTTCAAGACACATCATGATTAAAATGGCAAAATTCCAAGACAAAGAGAGAATCTTAAAGGTAGAAAGGGAGAAAGAGGAAGTAACATGCAAGGGAGCCCTGATAAGGTTAGAACTGATTTCTTAATGGAAATGCTCCAAGCCAGAAGAGTATGGCAAGAAATATTCCAAGTAATGAGAACCAAAGGCCTGCAACCAAGACTACTTTACCCAGCAAGGTTTTCAATCAAGATAGAAGGCCAAATACGAACCTTCCAGAAAAAAGAAGTCTAAAGAATACATCCCTACCAAACCAGCTCTGCAAGAGATGCTAAAGGGACTGCTTTAAAGAAAGGAAGGAAAAGAGAGGGGGGGAGAGAGAGAGACAGAGAGGAACACAGGTACAAAAATGGCAATGAATAAGTACCTATCAATAATAACCTTAAACGTAAATGGATTAAATGCTCCAATCAAAAGACATAGAATAGCTGAATGGATAAGAAAGCATGACCCACACATATGCTGCCTACAAGAGACCCACCTAAGGAAAAAAGACCTATACAGACTCAAAGTGAAGGGCTGGAAACAAATTTTCAAGCAAATGGACAGGAAAAAAAAGCCGGGGTAGCAATACCCATATCAGACAAAATAGACTTCAAAAGAAGAGCCATAAAGAGAGATCCAGAAGGTCACTTCATAATACTCTAGAGAACAAGCCACCAAGAAGACATAAACATTGTAAATACATATGCACCCAACATAGGAGCACCCAAATACATAAAGAAAGTCTTAGAGGACTTCAAGAAAGATATTGACAGCAACCCAATTATAGTAGGAGAGTTTAACAGCCTATTGTCAAAAATGGACAGATCTTCCAAACAAAATATCAACAAAGATATTGTGGCATTGAACAACACTCTAGATGAAATGGGCTTAACAGATATATATAGAGAGAGCCCTTCATCCCAAAGAAACTAAATACACATTCTTTTCAAATGCACATGAAACATTTTCAAAGATAGACCACATGATAGGACACAAAACAAGCCTCAACAAATTCAAGAAAATTGAAATCATACCAAGCATGTTTCCAACCACAAGGGACTAAAACTAGAAATCAACCCCAAAGGGAAAAACCCAAAATGCTCAAAATCATGGAGATTGAATAGCATGCTATTAAACAATGAATGGGTCAAGAATGAGATTAGGAAGAAATCAAAAAGTTTCTGGAAACAAATGAAAATGAACTCACAATGACCCAAAGCTTATGGGACACAGTGAAGGCAGTCCTGAGAGGGAAGTTCATAATGATACAGGCCTACCTAAAAAAAGATAGAAATATTTTAAACAAACAACTTAACCCTACACCTACAAGAACTCGAGCAACAACAACAAAGACAGCCCAGAGCAAGTAGAAGGAAGGAAATAACCAAGATCAGAGCTGAATTAAATGATGTAGAGACTAAAAGCACAATTCTAAGGATCAATGAATCCAGGAGCTGGTTCTTTGAAAAGATAAACAAAATAGACAAGCCTTTAAGCAGGCTCATCAAGAAAAAAAGAGAGAGGACCCAAATAAACACAATCAGAAATAAAAGAGGAGAGATTACAGCTGATACCACAGAAATACAAAGGATTGTAAGAAATTACTGTGAAGAAATGTATGCCAAGAAATTTGAAAACCTAGGTGAAATGGACAAGTTTCTAGAAAAATATAATCTTCCAAAACTCAATGAGGAAGAAACAGAAAGCCCGAACAGACCAATAACAGCTAGTGAAATTGAAGCAGTAATCAAAAAACTCCTGACACACAAAAGTCCTGGACCAGATGGTTTCACAGGAGAATTTTACAAAGCATTTAAGGAAGAGCTAACCCCTATCCTTTGCAGACTATTCGAAAAAATCCAAAATGAAGACTCCCAAAATCTCTTTATGAAGCCAGCATCATCCTAATCCCAAAACCAGACAAAGACTCAACAAAGAAAGAAAACTTCAGGCCCATATCAGTGTTGAACATAGACACTAAAATCCTCAACAAAATATTGGCAAACCTCATCCAACAGTACATTAAAAAGATCATACACCATGACCAAGTGGGATTAATCTCCGGGATGCAAGGATGGTTCAACACTCACAAATCAGTAAATGTAATACATCACATAAACAAAAACAAAGACAAAAATCACATGATCATATCAAGAGATCATGAAATAGATCAGAAAAAGCATTTGATAAGGTACAGCACCCATTTGCGATCAAAACTCTCAGCAAAGTGGGAATAGAGGGAGCATTCCTCAACATAATAAAGTCCATATATGAGAGACCTACAGCCAACATCATACTCAATGGGCAATAACTAAAATCTTTCCACTAAGATCAGGAACAAGACAAGGATGTCCACTTTCACCACTTCTATTCAACAAAGTATTGGAAGTCTTAGCCACAGCGATTAGACAATAAAAGGAAATAAAAGGCATCTTTATCGGAAAGGAGGAAACAAAACTATTATTGTTTGCAGATGACATGATAGTGTACACAGAAAATCCTATAGACTTGGCCAAAAAGCTGCTTAGCCCAATAAATGAATTTGGCCAAACAGCAGGATACAAAGTCAATGTCCAGAAATCAAAGGCATTTTTGTATACAAACAATGAAACAGCAGAAGCAGAAATCAAGAAAAAAAATCCCATTTGATATAGCAAAAACAAAAATAAAATACCTAGGAATAAACCTAACCAAGGAGGTAAAATACCTATATGCAGAAAACTACACAACACTCAAGAAAGAAATCAAGGAAGATACAAACAAATGGAAACATATACTGTGTTCATGGATTAGAAGAATTAACATCATCAAAATGTCCATACTACCCAAAGCAATTTACAGATTCAATGAAATACCTATTAAAGTACCAATGGCATATTTCACAGACATAGAACAAACACTTCAAAAATTTATATGGAACCATAAACAACCTCCAATAGCTGCAGCAATTTTGAGAAAGAAGAGCAAAGTAGGAGGGATCACAATACCTGACACCAAACTGTATTACAAGGCCACTGTAATCAAAACAGCCTGGTACTAGCATAAAAACAGGCACATGGACCAGTGGAATAGAATAGAGAGCCCAGAAATAAAACCAAGTCTCTATGGTCAATTAATATTCAACAAAGGGGGCAGCAACATAAATTGGAGTAAAACAGCCTCTTCAACAAGTGGAGTTGGGAGAAGTGGACAGCTATGTGCAAAAAAATGAAACTTGAGCACCAACTTACACCATACACAAAAATAAATTCAAGGTAGATAAAAGATTTAAATATAAGCCATGACACCATTAAAGCCCTAGAGGAGAACATAGGCAGGAAAGTCTCAGATATTACACGCAGCAACATTTTTACTGATATGTCCCCTAAAGCAAGGGACATAAAGGAAAGAATAAACAAATGGGATCGCATCAAAATAAAAAGCTTCTGCATGGCTAAAGAAAACAGTATTAAAATAAAAAGAGAACCAACTCTATGGGAAAACATATTTGCCAATGATACCTCAGACAAGGGTTTAATCTCCAAAATATATAAAGAACTTACACGACTCCACTCTAAGAAGACAAGCAACCCAATTAAAAAATGGGCAAAGGACTTAAACAGACACTTCTCCAAGGAGGACATACAGAGGATCCAGAGACACATGAAAAGATGCTCAATATCGCTAGCTATCAGAGAGATGCAAATTAAAACCACAATGAGATACCACTTCACACCAGTCAAAATGGCCATCATAAACAAAGCAACAAACAACAAGTGTTGGAGAGGTTGTGGAGAAAAGGGGACCCTAGTGCACTATTGGTGGGATTGCAGACTGGTACAACCACTATGGAAAGCAGTATGGAATTTTCTAAGAAAACTAAAAATGGATCTACCTTTTGAGCCAGGAATCCCACTGCTAGGATTATATCCTAAGAACCCTGAAACACCAATCCAAAGAACCTATGCACCCCAATGTTCATAGCAGCACAATTTACAATAGCCAAGTGTTGGAAGCAACCTAGGTGCCCATCAGTAAATGAATGGATCAAGAAACTATGGTACATTTACAGAATGGAATTCTATGCAGCAGAAAGAAAGAAGGAGTTCCTACCCTTTGCAACAGCATGGATGGAACTGGACAGCATTATGCTAAGTGAAATAAGCCAGGTGGCACAAGACCAATACCCCATGATCTCACCTTTAACAGGAACCTAATCAACAAAACCAACAAACAAGCATAATATAACCAAAGACAATGTAATTAAGAACAGACTGACAGTCACCAGAGGGGAGAGGGGAGGGAATTTCAGGGAAAAAGGGGAAGGGTTTGGAGCAACAAGTATGAAAGACACATGGACAAAAACTAGGGGGGGTGGATATGTGAGGGAGGTGGGAAGGGTTGGGGTGGTGGGCTGAGATGGGAGTAAAAGACAGATAACTGTACAAGAAAAAACAATTAAGATAAGAAAATATTATTAGATATAATAGTCCATGTAAACCAAAGTTCTGTGACATTCTCAATGACTTTTTTAAGAATATTAGGAAAGCTTGGAACAAAATAACATGAAAGAAAAAAAAGAAAAAATACTGGACCAATGGGGACAAATTTGGGGACCCATGGGGGCAGAAAAACCACAGCAGGGTTGATAGCAACGGCAGCTGAATGAAGTTTAATAAAGGAAGAATGGGAATAAAATGTGGTAGAAAAGCACAAAGTAAATATGAGATGTCTACCATAAAGAAAAATGATTTTGAGAGGATTGGGAAAGCAAACTAATAATAGCAAGAAGTAAAGCCCAGGTGGAGAGAGGGGAGAGAAAAAAAGGGAGAGAGAAAACAATGAAACAAAATCATCACTCAACTGATCAGGGGCAGGGGGAAGGTGAGATGGAGTAAGACAGTGGGAGAGTATTCTATGAGATTTAAAGTACAAATAAATAGTGAACAAACAGGAGTTCCTTTGGAGAAGTACAGCAGTCACCATCACATTTCACCCAACCAGCCACTGTTTATAGAAGGTGGAAGAAGTAAGGCTCTTATTAGAGGACAAAAAGAATGTGAGCTTACTTAAGAAAGAAGAGCTCTTATGGAAGGTTAGATGGAGGAGAAATGGTGAGAGCGAGGGATGGGAACACGGTGTGGTATGAGAGAAAAAGTTTGCAACAACAGTAGTAAAGCTCAGGAAGATGGAGAAATGGATTAAGACCAGGGAAAGGTGTTGTGAGGGATTTGGAATAACAATAATATAAGAAATATGTTCTCTGAATAAGAAGAATAAAAAGTAAAAGAACAAGAGTAGTGTGTTATTTGGAATAGGAGCGAAGTGAAAGAAGAAAAATTAAAATGCTATATGAAAGGGAGAAAAAAAAAACAAAACACAACAAAAGCAAAAAAACTAAATAAACAGAAAGAAGCAAGAGAAATTAAAAAATAAACACGCACCCTGGCTGGTGTAGCTCAGTCGATTGAGCGCAGGCTGCAAACCAAAGGGTCGCCGGTTCAATTCCCAGTCAGGGCACATGCCTGGGTTGTGGGCCAGGACCCCAGCGGGGGCCACATGAGAGAAAACCACACATTGATGTTTCTGTCTCTCTTTCTCCCTCCCTTCCCCCCTCTCTAAAAATAAATAAACAAAATTTTTAAAAAGTAAAAAAATAAAAAAATAAACATGCAAGTTCTGATGAAGAACAAAGTGGTCTGTCTCAGCTCTTGGTGTTCGCCTTTTGACTTTTTTGTGGATCTGTCTCTGGTTTTCTCTCAGCTCCAGGTCTCACCATCTTACTCTTGGGGGGCGGGGGCCTCCTGCTGATTTTAAACATGCCCTGTCCAGCTAGTTTTGCAGATCTTCCCAAATTCTGCAGGTGGAGGGCAGTTGGGCTCCATTTTTTTCTTTCCTGTGGTTCTGCAAGGATGGAGGCTGAGTCTGGGCTACAATAACCACAGGTGCCCAGTTTCTAGCCCATGCCCTGACAGTACTGTGCAGCTGCACTCTCCACTCTGTGCATTTGTGTCAGGCCAGTGCCAATAAGCCAGCTTACTTTGCTCCACTTTAATTAGCCCCTCAGGTGCACTGAGTGGAAGCAAATTGTGTCCACATTTCTCCCTCTTTGTTGGCCCCGCTGCTGTGCAGGACAAAGCCCTGTACAGTGAGCCTCAGTTCCCCTTTTGAAAAAAATCTCTTTGGGTGCTGCTGCTGCTCGGAGCCACTGCCTGGCTTTTCACACAGTCCAAATCTCTGGCAAGTCCAGAATCTATTTGGGTCACAGCCAGTCATGGCCCACCTCTTCTCCCAGCTCCAGTTGTCACCAGGTTCCCCCAAATTGTCATCATTTTGTGAACTAATTCTGAATAAAATGTCAGTTGAAAAAACTTTAAGGAATTGCCAACAGGATGTGATTTATATTTTACTAGAGAACTCTAGAAATGTCTTGAAGGAAAGATTAAAATTTCAACATATATTAATTGATTTAATTTATTAATATACATTCATATATTTATTGATTGAAGGAATAAATAAAATCTTTATTGATTAAAATGTAGACTCTTTGAAAGGCAATGTCGGGAACGAGGAGTCTGCCCCATGCCATCTAATAAGACCCTATAATGTCACATGGCTGATGAAAAAGTTCATGTTACTTTTCTTTCAACAACAAACACATAATACCCAGTTCATAAAGGTTACTTACTGGACCCTGTTTCCGGATTGGTCACAATGCATTTGCAACAGTTTTTGAAGAACTTTGGAAAACAGAAGTGTGTCCACAGGAAAGTCAACAAGATAGTAATGGGACAGGAAAACATTTTGATCAAGGAATACTGAAACATTTGGGAATTTTCAGCCTGGAAAAGCCTCAAAAAAGCCCATAAAACTCCTAAATATTTAACAGATAATCACATAGAAGTGAGACGAGACTTACGTTTTGCTGTTTCAGAGAAGGCTGTCGAGCATAGGAAAAACATTTAAGAGACAGTTCCGAGCTGCCCACCAGTGGACTGATGATATGAAGTTGGATACGCCTCACTGAAACCATGCAGATACAAGGGAATGAAGGGTAATAGGTCAGGGATGGCAATGAAGTAACATGCGCCTTTGGTAAATATTTAACTCAATGCCCTCTAAAATTTCTTTCACCAGTTATGATTCTGTACGTCCAAGATTTGTATGTTAATCTTTCCCCTAAAAGGAGCCACATTTTAGTGAGAAAAATCAATTTCTGACATTCATACAAAATAAATTATTTTATTTCTAAATATTAGATAGATTGCATTTCACCTACTTGGGTTTAACATACTGATGATCCTCTTTATGGAGACCTCTTTGTAGAAAAGTTAACTGGACCCTTGCATAGTTGTAAGGGATCTTGTAATAAGTAATAAGACTTGTATTTGGGGTCATTCTCCTCATTTTATAAAAATATTATACCAACATTTCAAATAGAAGTAAATATAGTTCTGCTGTTTAATAATCACTTTTACCTGGAAGAAAGAGGGCCCTTATTTTTCTATGAACTAATATGCAGACAATTGTAAATATCAACTTCACATCTGGGCAGTAATATAGTAAATAATAAGGAGACAACAAAATAGTAGGAATTAAGCCCATAGAAAATTTTGATGACTGTATGTTATAATACATTCAGTATCATGCCTGGTAGTGAACAAGCTGTGTACCTAGTTTATAAGACAGATAAAATGAAGTCAACTTATTGATTACTGATTGGCCTAAATGTAGAAAATGCTCCCTATCACCATAGGTGGTGGTTTTCCTCAAATTCTATCAATCATTGTACATTTGACTGAATAGCATTAGGACAGGAAGACTCGCCCCTGGTTTTTCATATAATGTTGTTCCATCTAAAAATGTTTTTTTTTTTTTAATTTGTGTAGACCTTGGGTTAAAAGTCTCTAAGAAAACTTAAGTGTTTAAATGAATTATGTTCATGTTGTTTAACATAGATTTTCCAAGTGTTATGCAAGTTGCTGTATTTTAATTGTTTACATTCTTTCTATGCCTGGAAGAATAAATGAACTTTTCCCTATCTGGCAAGGAAAAGAAATGTGGTGAAATAAAATGAAAATATAGAGTTCTAGTTTCATCAGAACATTTGATGTCATTATGTCTGTATAAATGCATATTTACCAACATGTCAATTTCACAATCTGTAGGAGTTTGGACAAAAGCTAATCTCTTGGCTATGGGCAGCATCCTTCTTGCCATTTTAGCTAAGAGATAAGGCATGTTTACAAAAATCTGTGGACACATACTATTTAATAGCAGACTGCCAGCAGTTTCCCAAAATTTGCTCTTCCTTTTTCACATAGTAATTCAGTTTAAGCTGGGCCCATGGCCACCTACCTACAGACTACACTTCTCAACTTCCCTTACTGTTAGACGTAGCAAATGAATAGGTTCTCTAGGGCTGCCTTCTCACTGATGAATTCTTTAGGCAGATGGTTTTCTCAACCTTGGCAGTAGAGAGTATAAAGAGTGGACAGGACTTGATGGAAATGGCATCTCTGTGTCCTTTTACTTGATAAATTCCAGAGCATGTGTGTAATTGCTTTTAATCTATTATTGGGAGATTATACTGTGTTCAATTCCCCTAAAGAAAAGTCTAAATTGTAGAACATGAGGGAAAGTGATATATGCTTCTTTTGTGTCAGTTGATAAGAAAGAATAATCATTTGCCTTCTTCATTTTAGGGACTGGGACAGAAACAAGGCAGTGACTCAACTCCCCAGACCAAGAGAGGTCAGTTCCCTTGGGTCTGGTTAAACAATGAGGTGGGAACTGTAACCTGGATCTCTAAATGACCATGTGGAACTGACTCACTCCATGGCAAGGATCTTTGATGGACCCTAGTGTTTGATATTTGCATATCCATTTCTCTCCAGCAGTACAGCAGGCAGGAGTTTCACCCTACACCAGGACTCGTGACAGTCACAGAAAATACCAAAAGTGTTCTCTTGTTTGGGCAACTATGACTCTACCTGTGCACTGAATGATCAGCTGAACATAATCATCACAGTTTGCTTTTCTGTGGCTGCATCTGATATCAGGGCTATTTGTGTGAATTATTTAAAATGTTAAGGTGTAACATTCTTCATTCATCTAAATTCTAAAGCCATGAGGGATAAAAAGTGCCTTCTAAAGCAATTTGACCCTATATTCTCTTAGAAACTGTAACAACTTATTTCAGCAGTGTACACAAGAAAAGGGAGGGTAGAGTGGGGAAGAGTGGTTGGCCCACAAGGGAACAGTATTTTAACACTAACGTTGTTTAGAATTGACAGTGCATTGTAATAATAAAAGTAGACAGACTTTTAATCAGGTGTATCATTGTTCTAAAGTTCTCTACAGTCAATTTTCTCCTTACTGTCTATACTGGGGAACTTCACTCCCAGTAGCCCACACTTTATATGACACTAACTTACCTGAATGTCACTGGATTCTGCACAACAGTTTTCAGAATAGTTCAAACAACTAGAAAGATAAGGTTAACTTTTAGTGACATTTGATGAAACAAACCAAAAGAAACTTATAAATAAAGTGTCCTCTGCAAATACCTGTACCAGACATTTGCCAGTGCCATACCAATATCCCTTTAGTCATTTTTTCAGTCTTCTTGGTTGCCAGAACAAAATACCATAAACTGGGTCACTTATACAACAGAAATTTATTCTCACACAGTTCTGGAGGCTGGAAGTGCAAGATCAGGGAGCCAACATGGTGTGAGCTCTCTTCCTGGCTTACAGCAACCTTCTTGCCATGTTCTTACATGGTAAAGAGAAAGAGAGATTATTGTGCCGCTTCTTATAAAGACTCTAGTCTCAGGACTTCATCTAACCCTAATTACCTCCCCATTTTCAAATACCATTACATTGCTGTTGAGACTTCAACATATGGGAGTGGACACAATTCAGGCCATAGAAGCCATTTATCATTTCCATGCATGCCAGTCCAACTTCCAACTTTCTTTATTCCCTCAGACCCAGGAATGGCAGCTGCTTCCTATAGTTACTGTTTTAGTATTACATCTTTGTTCTCCAATCCCTTATATTAAATTATCTTTATTAAAGTAACTTGTACAGATTTAATGTTCCTGAGTAAACTGTGATACAGCATTAAAATTGTGAATCAAAAAAATTAGGTGTTTCAGAAGACAGATTCTTCATTTTAATGATTAAAGGAAGTTAGTAAAGATATATCATCTTCCACAAATATACATTTTTAAAAATTTTGCCATGAAGAAAAGTTATGATGAAAAGAATGTTTAACTCAGAAATTAGTCTCCAGATAGAGGATCCCATATTTGTTGGTCAATTTAGACATCAACTAGCTCTGAAACCCTCATGGGAATATCATAATCTCTGCCTCCACAGGGTTCAGATGCAGTTCACATAAGAAAATACATATTAAATTGCTTTATAAACTATAACTCATTTTGACATGGAAGTCATTTGTTAATAGTTATTCCTCTAAGAATTAAGCATATTCAGCTTAAATTTAAAAAATGATTTTCTATTATAGTTTTACCTTAATTTTATGTAAATAATTGATTTTTGCATACTCATCAGCATAACTAGGCACTTATTTACTTATATTATCATTTTCTTTCTTTAAAATATTTTATTTCTTTATTTTTAGAGAGAGGGGAAGGGAAGGAGAAAGAGAGGGAGAGAAACATCAATGTGTGGTTGCCTCTCACATGGCCTCCACTTGGGGACCTGGCTCGCAACCCAGGCATATGCCCTGACTGGGAATCGAAGTGTGATCCTTTGGTTCACCACCCACGCTCAATCCGCTGAGCTACACTAGCCAGGGCCATTTTCTTTCTTAATTGTAGAGATAACTCTTGGCCCTATTAACTCACCATCAGTAAGACTTGTGCTCTCAACATTTACTAGTGGTAGGTAGTTACTTTGAACCACTGAAACACAGCAAATCCATTCTGATTAAGCAGTTAACTAGAAAAATAAAGGATGTTAAAACAATAGTTTTGACTGATTTGTTTTTCCTCTTGTTAATGATATTATCAATGATTTTTCTTTTTTATTATTGCTTAAATACAGTTGTCACCATTTTCCCCCCCACCACTCCCCACCACTGCACCCATCCCCACCTCCCACCCTTCATCCTACCCCCCTTTGGCTTTGTCCATGTGTCCTTTATTCAGGTTCCTTGATGGACTTTCCTCTATTTTCCCCCGTTATTCCCCTTCCCTGTCCCTTCTGGTTACTGACAGTTTGTTCTTTACTTCAATATCTTTGGTAATGTTTTGCTTGCTTGTTTGTTTTGTTGATTAGGTTCCACTTCTGGGTGAGATCATGTGGTATTTGTTTTTCACCACCTGGCTTATTTCACTTAGCATAATGCTCTCCAGTTCCATCCATGCTGTCACAAAGGATAGGAGCTCCTTTTTTCTTTTTGCTGCATAGTAGTCCATTGTGTAAAAGTATCAGTAATTTTTCTACCATTTCTGAGCATATAGTGTTAGATTGTTAAGTCTTATAACTAGTGTAATGTTCTCCATTTATAAAAACAAGGATTTCTATGACTCATATCTATGAATGCAGAAGAAAAATCAATGGACCTGGTATTGAAAATAGAGAAACAATCCATAGACAGTATCACAAGATGCCTTGCTAGTTTAAACTCAGCATGCTTAAAAAAATACCTTGTTATCCTCTCACTAAGAAATAGTGCTCTCACTAAATGCTCTCACTAAAAAAAATATCTTGTTATCCTCTCACTAAGAAATAGCCAAGGTAAGGCTATTTCCTTCTCCAATCATTCACATTGTAAATTCAAAATCAGCCTTTCTCTGGAAACTCTAGCTGTAGTTAGCCGCCAAACTCAGTTAATTCTCACCTTTTGACATCTACCACATATACTTCTCCTTCCTTCCTTCTCATTTTCATGGCCCAGATTCTGCCCTTGCCTGATACCTGGACTGACACAGCCAACACCTTCAGCACTTAACCTGCTTCCATGCTTCTGGTCTCTTCACTTTCCAGTATAATCTACACTCTACCACCAAAGTGGATTTCCTAAAAAGTGCTTAAGAAAAGTTATGTGACCCTTTGCTGAGATGTCATAGAGAAAATTCAGACAGTAGATCCCTTCCAAAACTGATATTCTATTATCTTATGATTTTAACCATGCATCTTTTATATTTCCATATAAGTCTCTCTTGATTTTCTTGTCACTAACTTTTTCCAAGTTCTTTACTCCAGGATCTACTATGTGGTATTTTTGACTAAGAAGTAGACCTTTCCAAGTTAGAAGGGTTTCTGAATTGAATTTAAACTTACATTAACATCTTAAAATCCTTGAATCATGAGTTTTAGTTAAAGTCTTAAGAAAAAGATATTTAAGTTGATCTTTTCTCAATTGTATCATACGTGTAAGTTAAAATTGAGTTTAAAAGAATTTCTCAATCAAGAATAAGACTTCCCTTAGTCTTTTCTATATTTAATCAGGTTCATATTTTGGAGACTTTTTGCTTTGGAATAAATTAATTTAATTGCATTAGAACACCATTAACAATAGAAACTTTGGAATTCCCAAAGTCTTTGGGCAATCAATTTCTTAGTTCCAGAGTTCTTGAAAAATCTCCTGGGAACCCAAAAGCTTTGAAACACAGCTTTTTTTGTGTAAAGTATAACTACCAATAAAACCCTGGTAATTCCACATTTTTGTCTTTGTGTCTAACTGAAGAAAATTAAAGCAACTCATCCTTGTGAAAACATACAATTTAAAAATTTTGTAAATATTTTGGTGACCTCATCATCCTTCTCTGCCCACTCATTGAATAGACATCTCGGACCTCTTCTCTATGATTATACCTGATTGACTACTGGAAGACGTAGACATCTGACCCAAAGTGAGTGTGTCCATAGACTTGGCCGATGCCAAAGACATGAGCAGCTTGAGTTCAAAAAGATCACAGGGTCAACACATTCTTCTCTAAGAGAATTGAATTAAGACACAAGGAGAGAGCTGAGGTACATCAATGACAGCACTATATTCTGTTAGACCACTAACTTCTGATATTGGGTTAACATAAAATATCCCTCATCACTTCTCATATTAAATTCCCTTAGAAGCAAGTGTGAAGAGTCTTTGTAAAACATAAGTAAAGACAAATAACAGCAGGAAAATCTATTCATGTCATTATTCAAAACTTGAGTTTTATACCACAGTATCTATCTGGTCTAAATGGTAAATGCTTAGAAGATCTTCCAAATAATTACAGTAGACATAAATTGACACAGTGTCTAACACAAGGTAGATTCTCAATCAATATTTTTGAATGACTCAACCAATGATTCAATTAGCTATCATCAAACATTATTTTACAGGAATAAAAATGTTCATATTATGGAATAATTTTCACATTTGTCAAAAGCTTTTATAAGTCATTTTACTGTGTCTCATATAATATGTTTACATTTCTGTAATATGATCTATATCCTTTGAAGGCTGATCTGTGGATTGTATCATTAGCATTACCTGGAATATTGTTAAAAATGTAGAATTTCAGCTGACCATAGCTTCACTGAATCAGAATCTACATTTTAATGACATGTCCAGTGATCTGTGCATGCTACAATGTGATAAGAATTGCTGTACAATGTGGAGGCTACTGTGAGAGAGATTGATCAATGATTCTCAACTCCAGATACAAAAAAATCACCTAAAGTCCTTTGAAAAATGCTAATGATGAGGAGACCAAAGATGGTGGAGGAGTAAGTGAAGCTACACTAACCTCCTCCTGAGACCAATATGGAATTATAACTAAATTGTAGAGAAATCATCCAGAATAACCAATGGAACAAAAGCTGGAGAGAAGCCTTGTAACCACAGACAGACAGAAGAAACTGCTTCACCATAGCGTGACTGGCACAGAGTGCAGAAGAGACATCAGAGGGCTGGCTGGGCTCCCATGGGTGGCAGCTGAGGTTCTGGAGGAATATCTGGTGTAATCTATTCAGATTCTCTGACTCTTCCTGATTTTTTGAAGATTGTATGTTTCTAGGAATTTATCCTCTTCATCCAGGTTGCCCAGTTTATTGACATACAGTTAGTTGTTGATAATATTTTCTTACAATCCTTTGTATTTCTTTGGTTTCTGTTCTTTTTTCTCATCTTTCATTTCTGATTTTTCCTTATTTGGGTCCTCTCTTTTTTTCTTCATGAGTTTTGTTAAAATTTGTCAATTTTGTTTATCTTTTCAAAGAATCAGCTCTTGGACTTATTGATCTTTTCTACCATTTTTTTAGACTCTATTTCATTTATTTCTGCTCTGATCTTTATTATTTCCTTCCTTCTGCTCACTTTGTGCTTTTTTTTTCTTTTAAAGACCTTATTTATTTATTTTTAGAGAGAGGGGAAGGGAGGGAGAGAGGGAAAGAAATATCCATGTGTGGTTGTCCCTCATGCACCCACAACTGGGGATCTGGCCTGCAACCTGGTATGTGCCCTGACTGGGAATCAGATTGGCACTCAATCCACTGAGCCACACCAGCCAGGGGTGTTTGTTTTTTTTCTTTTTCAAGTTCCTTTAAGTGTTAAGTTATTGTTTATTAGAGCTTTTTCTTGTTTTTTTTTTTTTTTTTTTTTTTTTTAAATAGGTCTGTAATGCTACAAATTTCTGTCTTAGGATTGCTTTACCCATGGCCTGCAGATTTTGAATTGTTGTGTCCTCATTTTTCATTTGTTTCCAGGTATCTTTTGATTTCTTCCTTCATCTCATTGTTGACCCATTCATTGTTCAATAACATGTTATTTAGCTCCCATGTCTTTATGTGTTTTTTATTGTTCTTCTTGTGATTGAATTCTAGTTTCAAACCATTATGATCAGAGAAGATGCTTAATTTGATTTTAATTTTCTTCAATTTACTGAGACTTATTTTGTTAACATGTGGACTATCCTAGAAAATGTTCCATGTGCATTTGAAAAGTGCATATGTTCTGATGCTTTGGGGTGAAATGCTCAGAAAATATCAATTAAATTCATTTGATCTAGTGTGTCATTTAAGGCCAATGTCTCCTTGATTTTTTATCTGGTAGATCTATCCATTGAAGTCAATGGGGAGTTAAAATATTCAACTATGACTGTATTTCTGTCGATCTCTCTCTTTATGTCCATCAAGATTTGCTTTGCATATTTAGGTGGCCCTGTATTGGATGCATAAATGTTTACTAGAATTATATCCTCTTATTTGAGTGTTCCCTTTATCATTGTGTAATTAATGTCCTTATTTGTCTCTCACTATAGCTTCAGTTTTAGAGTCTTTTTTGTCAGATATAAGTACTGCTACCTCAGCTTTTTTTTCTTTCTATTTGCATATATTTTTCCATCCCTTTACTTTTAGTCTGTGTGTATATATCAATCTGAGGTGAATCTCTTGGATGCAGCATATAGTTGGGTATTGTTTTCTTATCCATTCAGCTACCCTATGTCTTTTGGTTAGAGCAATTAAGCTATTTACATTTAGGTTGATTATTTCATGTCTTTTTAAAGTATATTTTATTGATTACACTATTACAGTTGTCTCATATTTTTTCTCCCCTTTCTTCCTGTCCACTCCACAACCCCCACCCACCTGAATTTCTTCCCTCTTAGTTCATGTCCATGGGTTGTATATATAAGTTCTTTGGCTTCTCCATTTCCTATACTATTCTTAACCTTCCCCTGTCTATTCTGAGTCTACAAATTATGCTTCTTAGTCCCTGTACCTTCCCCTCCCATTCTACTCCTCTCCCTTTCCCTCCCCACTGATAACCCTCCATGTGATCTCCATTTCTGTGATTCTGTTCCTGTTCTAGTTGTCTGCTTAGTTTTTGTATCTGTTTTTTAGGTTCAGTTGTTGATAGTTGTGATTTTGTTGTCATTTGTTGTTCATAGTTTTTTCATCTTCTTCTTCTTAGATAAGTCTCTTTAATATTTCATATAGTAAAGTCTTGGTGATGATGAACTCCTTTAACTTGACCTTATCAGGGAAGCACTTTAGCTGCCCTTCCATTCTAAATGATAGCTTTGTTGGATAGAGTCATCTTGGATGTAGGTCCTTGTCTTTTATGACTTTGAATACTTCTTTTCAGTCCCTTGTTGCCTGTAAGGTTTCTTCTGAGAAATCAACTGATAATCTTATGGGCACTCCTTTGTAGGTAACTGTCTCCTTTCCTCTTGCTACCTTTAAGATTCTCTCCTCATCTTTAATCTTGGGTAACTTAATTATGATATGTTTTGGTGTGTTTCTTCTTGGATCCAGTTTCAATGGGACTCTATGAGCTCCCTGAATTTCCCAGAAATCTATTTCCTTCACCAGATTGGGGAAGTTTTCCATTATTTTTTCAAATAAGTTTTCAATTTCTTGCTCTTCCTTTTCTCCTTCTGGCACCCTTATGATGCAGATGTTGGAATGTTTAAAGTTGTCTCAGAGGTTCCTAAGCCTCTCCTCATTTTTTTGAATTCTTATTTCTTCATTCTGTTCTGGTTGGATGTTTATTTCTTCCTTTTGTTCCAAATCATTGCTTTGAGTCCTGGTTTCCTTCCCTTCACTGTTGGTTCTATGTATATTTTCCTTTATTTCATTTTGTGTAGCCTTCATTTCTTCCTTCAATTTGGGACCAAATTCAGTCATTTTTGTGAGCACTCTGATTAACAGTGTTTTGAACTCTGTATCTGATAGGTTGACTATCTTCTCGTTGCTCAGTTCTTTTTCTGGAGTTTTGATCTGTTCTTTTATTTGGCCATATTTCTTTGTCTTGGTGCACTTGTTACATTGTAAGGTACAGAGCATTAGGTATTCACCAGGGTGGAGCTACCCAAGTCATTGCATTGTGCTGCTGTCTCGGGGGAGGGGTCAGATTGGGAATAATGCTGCTTACTCAGCTCTCTCCCCTCTTGCCCATTACTTCCTTCGCTTCCCACAAGTGGTTTGTGCTCTTTCAGGTGCTATTTCCAAGATGGGTATGTTTGTGTACATTCTAGGACCCCATAGGCCTCTCCAGTGGACTCTCCTGTGAGACTGGGAGCTTCTGCTGCCACAACCCCCATAGATTTTTACAGCCAAAGATTTTGAGTCTTTAGTTTCCTTCACTAAAACCCTGTGTTTTTTAGTCTGTCTTGCTCCCCTGTTGTTCCTCCAGGCTTATTCACTCTTGAGACTGCCCTGTCAGTCAGCCCCCACCTCCCTCACACAGTCTGCATCCTCTCTGCCCCAGTTGCCCATCTCCACCCCTCCTGCCAGTCTAGATGAATGTTTCTTTAACTCCTTGGTTGTCAGACTTCCATGCAGTTTGATTTTCTGGCAGTTCTGCATGTTTTTTGTTTTAAATTGGTTGTTATCCTTTTTTTGGTTTGTGAGGAAGCAAAGCACTTCTACCTATGCCTCCATCTTCGCCAGAACCTCTAAGTTGGTTATTGACAGATATGTATTTAGTGTCATTTTACTCTTAGACTATCTTATTCTGTTTTTTAATTCTCTTTTTTTCTTCTTCTTCCTCTTAAAGGAAGCCCTTTAACATTTGTTGCAGTACTGGTTTGTTGTTAACAAATTCCTTTAGCTTTTTCTTGTCCAGAAATCTCTTTTAACTTCTCCTTCAATTTTAAATGATAACCTTGCTGAGTAAAGTAACCTTGGTTGTAGGTCTCTGTTTTTCATAATCTTGAATATTTCATGCCATCCCTGCTGGCTTGTAATGTTTCTTTTGAGAAATCAGATGAAGTCTAATTGGTGCTCCCTTGTAAGTAACTACCTGCTTTTTACTTGTGGCTGTTAGGATTCTCTCGTCTTTAAGCCTTGCCATTGTGATTATGATGCGTCCAGTGTAGGCATGTGGATCCAACTTGTTTGTCACTCTTGAGCTTCCTAGACTTGAGTGTCTCTTTCCTTCACCAGATTAGGGAAGTTTTCAGAAATTTTTTTTCAAATATTTTCTCAATCTCTTGCTTGCTCTCTTCTTCTTATTTTATTCCCATGATGCAGATGTTGTTCTACTTCATGTTTTCCAAACTGTTTCTTAAGGTCTCATTTTTTAAAATTCTATTTTCTTTTTGATGCTCTGCCTGGGTGTTTGTTTCTACTTGTCTTCCAAATCACTGATTCAGTCCTCTGCTTCATCTAACATACTGTTTATTTCTTCCAGTGTATTATTTATTTAAAATATTTCAATATTCCTGACTGGTCCTTTTTTTATGTTTTTTTTTCTTTTTTATGCAGTTGAGTATCCTTATAATCATTACTCTGAATTCTCTATCTGATAAATTGCTTACCTCCATTTCATCTAGTTTTTCTTCTAGATAAATCTCTTGTTCTTTCATTTGGTGTCTGTTTCTTTGTCTTCCCATTTGGCTGTTTCTTTGTGGTTGTTTCTACATATTAAGTAGATCTGCAAAGACTTTGAGGTAGGCTTTTGCAGACATTGTGACTAGCCCTGGGCAACTAGTTTTGAGTTATCAGTGATCTACAGCATATGACTTCCTCTGCTGTACCAGCCATGCTGTGGTGAAGTGGTTTCTTCTGTCTATCCTTAGTTATAAAGTTTCTCTCCAACTAGTGATCAGTTGGTTATTCAGGATAATTTATCTACAATTTAGTTATAATTCCAGATTGGTTCCAGGAGCAGGTTAGTGTAGCTCCCACTTACTCTTCCACCATCTGAGAGCTTTTTTCTTCTGTTTTTTGACATGTAAATATTTAAGCCTGAATATAAATCTTCACCATACTCAAATTAGTCATACCATCACAACAGAGCTCAGTTTTCATAGACTTTAATGCCATTGCCTATTGTGTGACCAACCAAGTGCATGATGGTCATACAAAATAATCTTTATTAGAAATACACAACCTACAATAATATTAAGGCACTAAAAGAAATTATTTGCAATTTGAATTTACATTAAAATATACTGCTTACACTAACTACTTCAGTGAAAATAACTCAGCTGAGGTGGCAATCAGATAAATATACCTGGACATAAATTTTTATTTGATATCTAATTATTTTTATGGCATATTCTCTGGTAACCTAAGCCCAAAGTACCTCATAATTATGTTATCTCAAAAGTCTTATTATTCATGAAATGAAACATGGTTTGTGCTTATTGGTCATTTATGTTTCTCCTCAAATATTTTTTCCAAATGCCCTCTGTTCATTTTTCCTTACTTTTTTGTTTTTTAATATGTAAACATTCTTATATATTAAGGAAAGTAGTATTTGCTTATCACATTTGAGGCAAATTTTCCCTAATATCTTGTCTGACTTTTAAACTTACGTGTATGCACACAAAATATGAAAGTTGAAAAAGTGAATTAAATAAATTTTCTTAGGATTTCTTTGAATGATTTTATGCATGGTAAGTTCTTTCCATATTGTGTGATCAGATTAAATTTGTAATAAATTTTTATATGTATTTGTTTTAAAGATGTATTTTTGTTATAGTTTGGTATTTTTTTTCTATATCCCTTCAATCTGGCTGGAACTTAAAGGATGTTATATAAGACTCTATTTTTACTCAAAGGAAAAAATTCTTACAATTTATCCCCCACTGAATGATTTATGATACTGTGCTTATTATTACATTAGATTACATAACCTAATGTATGTAACAGCCGGTGTTTCTGGATTTCATTTTTCCCAAAAGATCTACATGCCTTGTCTTACATCAGCAGTAGATAATTTTTATTGTTATAGTATATCATTTTGGATTGTATTCAGCTGTAATAAGAATCCTCACTACCAGGAAGGCATTATTTTTTTATCCACTCAATAGGAAGTCAAGGGGTGACTCAGCTGCTCAAAATACCATCAGGAACTCAGAATTATCTCTTTTTGCTTCATCATATTTAACAATAGCTTTTGCACCTCTAACCACTACACAACTGCATGAAGAAGAAAAAGGAGGATGCAAATATTTATACTAAAGAGTCATCTTTGGCTGCAAGACAGTCTAGAAAATTATAGGAGGATTTTTTGTTTTGATTTTTGTTAGCTTGCTTGTATTGTTCTGTAAGTTAAAGAAGACAAGACCAAAGGTATTGAAATCAGCACTGAGCCAACGTACAGTATATGTCACCAGTAGTTTTATATTATGTTTGAAGATGTTAAGCAAAAATGTCCCGTTACTCTTTCAAAATTCCACAGCTTCTCTTTGTTTGTTCTTCCTAATTGACTTTGGAATTAAAATGTCAAATTTGATTCAGTTTGTGATTAGAATTTCTCACTCAAGAATATACTATGTCCTTATTTATCTTCTTAAATATTTTCTATAACATTAAGATCCATTAATGTTATCCTCAGGAATTTGGTGTTTGGGAATCATTTTTTGAAAATTACCTTCTTCCCTGGCTGGTGTGGCTCAGTGGACTGAGTGCTGGCCCGTGAACCGAAAGGTCGCCAGTTCAATTCCCTGTCACAGCACATGCCTGTGTTGTGGACCAGGTCTCCAGTTGGGGGCATGTAAGAGACAACTGATTGATGTTTATCTTCCTCCATTTCTCCCCCCAACTTCTCATCTCCCTAAAAATAAATAAATAAAATCATTTTTAAAAAGAAAATTACCTTCTTTTTCATGTATCTTTTAATTAGTTGTTAATTGATTATTGATTTGAGGTTACCTATCTTATATGTAGATATACAATTGTATGTTTATTGGAGTGATACTTATTCCTTGATTTGATATTGCTTTTCCATGTTCCTGAATAGAATGTTTTGCATAACATTATTCCAGGCATACATTTGGAACATGGGCACCTTACTTTTTAGTATATTAACCGTAAATTTTATCAAACAATTTACTCATATACTGAGCTACATTATATCACATTAAGAAAAAATATGACAGAGGGATCTATAGGGGTAATTCCAGAATCAGGTAGGAACTGAAACTTTGTCAATAGTTCCAGAACTGGACTGTAGGAATTAAAATAACCTGATTGGAGAAATAACCTGGGGGAAGTAGAGGGATATAAAGAAAACAATGATTTAAAAAATAAAAAAATTACTATATCCCACTATAGTCATGAGGATCAGGATTCAGTAGATTAAGAATCAGTTTAAGAATCAACATTTTGAGAGAAACAGCCCAGGCAATTTTGAGACATTTGTTTGGATGAGAATTTAGGATTCTGAATCAGAAGATCCTTTCTAAACTAAGGTCCCCTTAAACTAAATGTACTATATTTCTGTTAATAGCTTAAATAACTTCTGATATCCTTGAATTATGCTGGAGTCCAATGTTATCTTACATATACCCGTGATGCAGACATCGGCCCACAGTGTCCATATCATTATGGATGAAATGAGACATTCACACAGACTACCAAGTCTGGTGGAGGAAAAAGGACAGCATGGCTTTTCTCTCAAGGGGAGAAAAAGCCTGCGGCCCCAGCCATGACAGCCTTTATTTGGTCTTTCTCACATTACATGATGGTCCTCATTTACTATGCCCAGGTGTGCTTTAGGGGATTACCTTTTACAGACAACAAAGGAGACAATGCTGCTAATCACATCACTGGAGGAGGATATTTGCAAATGAAAAAGTGGTCAAACCAGTTACACTCATCCTAGGAAGGTTTAGCATGGATTTTAGGAAGTTACAATAAGCACTTGCTATCTCAAATCAGGGTGAGGGAATTTCAGCGAAAGCAAGACTCAGAGTGGCTTAGGTACAAATGCAGGCCTGATTCCCCTCAGGAGAACCCATCCATGGGCATGGGTCCTGTGCATCTCCAAGTGGGAGCTGGGACCATGCCATGCAGAACAGTCTCCTACATACCCACAAGAATTTACAATGGTGTGATAATACTTCTTTAAAAGACAAGGGAACACTAAGGATAAGGAAGATTAGAGGAGAGGCCTAGCTAGAGGAATTAAGACCAAGAAGGGATGATGACAAAAATAATTCCCAGTAGTTTGGCTTCTGTTTCTTATAAATTCCCAAAGTTTCTGGATGTAGAAAATGTGAATGAATTTTCTGTCATTGTTTGAATAAAGGATAGATATTTCTCTTATTTTAAGTGGGTATAAAAAAATGAATTACAGATACCACTGCCAGGGGTATAAGCTACAAAAATGTAATTGCTCCCAAATTGAGATACATTATCCATTCTCAGCCTAATAGGGGTTCAGAATTAAAGATCATTAATCAGCATGTTGGGCATGGTAGAAGTATGAGGCAATAGTAATAGGTTTTTTTAAATAGAGATTTTAAAGGTTAGCAAACATTTTAAAAATACCTGCTATTGACTAGTTCTTGTACTACACACTCTATTCTTTACAGTAGTCCTGCAAGCTAGGGTGAGATTTAGACTATCAGGAGATAGAACAATATAGTAGGAGAAAATCTAAAAATGAGGCATTAGTCTGAGCTGTGCCACTAATTAGCTGATCTCTGTTATATATAACTATATAATTCTCTAAATTTAAAATCTATGAAATGAAGAATAACTTCCAGCTCTATAACAGTGTATTAATGAGAATTGCCTAGGCTGTGCATCTGTAACAAACAATGTCAATCTCTCAATGCCTTATACAACAAAAGTTTTTCACTCGTACAGAGCCCCCCATAGGTCTTGCTAACTCTCCAGATGAGCTGCTCTCCATGTAGTAATTCAGTAACACAAGGTACTTCTTAGACACTCTCGTTTCATCATTTCTTCTTTTTTATTTAAAAATTTTTAATTACAATTGCATGTAATATTGTATTTTTTCCAAAATAATATTATATTCCTTTTAGCCAGGCAGCATAACTTAAAATGTCATCGCACTGATAAGTCTAGTACCCACTTAGCACCACAGTTATTAGGTTATTGACTATATTCCTTATGCTATACCTTGCACTCCTATGGCTTTTTTGTGACTGCTAATTTGTACTTCTTAATCACCTCACCTTTTTCACCTAGCCCCACAATCCCCCTCCTATTGGCAACCATCAGTTTGTTCTCTCTGAGTCTGTTTTTGTTTTACTTATTTTTGCCTTTTAGATTCCAAATATAAGTGAAATCCTATGGTATTTGTCTTTTTCTCTCTGATTTATTTCAGTTACCATAAAATCCTCTATGTCTATACATATTGTTGCAAATGGTAAGATCACATACATTTTATTGCCAAGTAATATTCCACTGTATATGTGTACCACCACTTTTTTATCCATTCATCTATTGATGGGCATTTGGGTTCCTTCCACATCTTTCTTGGCTATTTTAAATGCTTAAATGAACATAGAGGTGCATATATTCTTTCCAATTAGTGTTCTCAGTTTCTTCAGATAAATACCCAAAAGTGGAATTGCTGGGTCAAAAGGTATTCTATTATTATTAATTTTTAAAGAAACTTCCATACTGTTTTCCATACTGGCTGCAACAATTTGTAATCCCACAAACAGTGCACAAGGGTTCCCTTTTCTCTACATCCTTACCAACACTTGTTGATATATTGATGATCGCCATTCTGACAGATGTCAGATGATATCTCACTGTGTTTTTAATTTGCCTTTTTCTAATGATTAGTGATGTTGAGCATTTTTTTTGTATATTCATTGCCCATTTGTATGTCCTCTTTGGAGAAATGTGTATTCAGGTCCTCTGCCCATTTTTAAATCAGATTGTTTGGGTTTTTTAGGGAAGAGTATTAAGTTGTATGAGTTCTTTATATATGTTTGGATATTAAACCCTCATAAGGATTTGTCATTGGTAAATAAATATCTTTTTCCATTCATTAGGTTGTGTTTTTATTTTGTAGATGGTTCCCTTCTCTGTGCAAAACCTTTTAGGATAATGCAGTGTCATTTGCTTATCTTTTCTTTAGTTTGTCTTGCCCAAAGAGATATATCAAAAGAAACTGTTACTGGAATTCCAAGATGGCAGCAGAGTAGATGGAAGGTACATTCATCTTCTCCCAGAACCAATCTGGAATTACAACTAAAATATAGAACAATAAATCTGAATAACCAACTGAAGACTAGCTGAACAAAAGTCTTAACACCAAAGATTTACATAAGAAGCCACATTGAGACTGATATGAAGGGGAGAGACTCAAATAGGGTGGGCCGCAATCCCAAGGGTGGTGGCTGGGAATCTGGAAGTTTATCTAAGATACTAACCAGGAGAGTGCCAGAGAATGAGAGAGATTCTACCTGCACCTAGAACTGGTGGAGGAGGAGGGCTGAGGCTGGCCATGACTACGATAAACACGATTTTTTGGACAGGTGGTGTACATGGAAAGCTGGCCAGTGGCTTGGCATTGCAGCGAGAGCATCCAGAGAGACTTTTTAAAAAGGCGAGCTGAGGCATGCTGGGGAGAGACTGCACATGCACAGCTGCCCTGCCAACAAGAAGGGAAGACTGTGGGCACAATTTGCTCTGACTAAGTACAGCTGGGAGGATGGATCAAACAGATGCAAAGTGAGGTGGTTTCTCAACCCCAGCCCAGCACAGCAGTGCAGAGTGGAGAGTACTGGCAGCAGTGTGCTGTGAGGGTGGTGGGCTGGGAACTGTGCACCTGAGATTCTTTGAGGCAAGACTGAGCCCCCTTCTTTAGTGGAACTTCCAGGAAGGGAAGGTTGAGCCCAGCCCCCACCTCCTGCAGGAGTAGGAGAAGATCTGAGATACCAGTTGGTCAGGCTTAACAACCCTGCAGGGGGCATTTCCTCAAGAGAAATACATTAAGATGAATGCCTAAAAGGGCCCATTTTGAGATCTTTACAGGAAAACAAAGTACACTGAGTCCTAGGGCCCTATTTCACTGAGGTCATCAAAGCAGGAAGTTCAGAAAGTGTGCAGCAAGATTTGGGGTGCTGTCCAGCTTCAGTTCACATAAAGAGCTGCCATCTATGCCAATCAGGAGGGAGCTGACACTCTTTCACTGAATGTCCCTTCTCCCCACAAAAAGGACAGCTATTTAATTGGAAACTATACATTATTGGAAATGAACTGGGACAGACTAAGATGGGAGGTATACAAGTAGGGCGAACACACCCACAATCTTCCCAGAAGACTGAACAGTGCCTCCCAGGGGAGACACAGAAGCCCCACCCTCTCAATCACAGCAGAAGCTTCCTCTAGAGGCAGGTGAAAGAGATACAAGTGGTGTTGCCAGAAGCTGGACAATCCACCCTGGGACCCTGAGATGAGAGAAAACTGGAGATAGATCCAGAAAGAGGTCAGAAGGCAAATACTGAATGCTGAGATGAATTTCACCTCACTTTTCCTCAGAACTTGCATGTTTTTTCTTTCTTTCTTCTTTTTTTCTTTCATATAGCCTTTTAATATTTCTTCTTTGGCTTCAATTGTATTCTCACTAATTCACTACTCTTGGTCCTTTATTTTTCATTATTTTTATTCAGATTATATAGTTTTCATATTATCATTATTTCAAATCCCATATAGCACACTTCCCTGGTCTTACTGTTCCAGAACAGACCTGGGGCAGGTTAACAATATACTATTACTGAATGGACCTCCCTTTCTGCTTTGGGGGTCATCCCCCTTTACTAGGTTTGCCTTGCCCACCACCAGAGAAAGATGTCTCTCAATGCCAGAGATTGGTGAAAAGGAAAGGAATTATTTATTCAAAGAGTTATACAGACTTAGAGTAATGACTTAATGTCTTCATTAAAATAATAAAGTCCTTTAGAATACCCACAAACGTACACAGTCCATCCTTCTCTCTCTTCCCAGTATGGGGTACCATATCTCAGGAAAAGAAGTAGAACTCTGTAGCCCAGGTAGCCCCTCAGTTTCCAGAACCATCAGCTATGTCACCACCGAGATCTCCAGTTAATCCAAAACCATATGACACCTTCTCATGGCCCACCAGCAAGAGTCCTTCTACCCTTTTTCTTCCCAGCAAGGTCTTTCCTGCTTTTTAAGCCACATGGCAAAAAGGAGCACCCCAAAGCGGTGTGGTCCTGACTCTCACCAAAGCCATGTGATCCCCAACTTGGTATGGCTGCCACACCTGGCTTTAAATCCCAGCACCAATCTTCCTCTGCAGGCCCATTTCTGACTCCTCCCACAATCAGTTACACTTGCCAGCATTCCCATATTTTTCCAGCTTTACTGGGCTGCCATAGTAAGTATGGGCAAGTCTGATCCCATGGCATGGAGGGAATCATCTCCAAGCTCTCACACAGGTGCTGTAGCCAGGGGGAGTTGCCTCCCAGTTACATTATGGGTGGAAGTCACTCCCATTTCCCTGGCTCAAAGCATGGCAACAGCTATTTAACATATCTATGAAACCAGTTAAAAGTTATATATATGTTAAATGACCATGCCAGAGGTTAGCTGCAAAACTGTTGCTATGCAAAACAGCTCTCAATGGCCCTGCTCTATGTGTCCCATTCCCCCAGTTCAGACTTGTGGGAGTGAGGACATCTTACATATACATTTTTTAACATTTCCCAGACACCCTGAGTTCTGGACCCCATTACAAATCCCTATTTAGAGGACCCCTGGCTGCACCCTGTATCATTACTCCATTTTGCCTTCTTTCTGACCTTTCTAATTGTTGTTATAAACTATTTTCTTGCACACTATGCCATGTTCCTACTCCTTACTCTTACTATATCTCTTCCATCTATCCCCACAAAAGTATTCCTCCTTCCTTAAATCAGCTCACATCCTTTTTCCCCTTCTGTAGTAGTCTTATTTCTTTTCCATCTTTATAAATCATGGTTATCAAAATAAAAAGCTTCTGCACCATTAAAGAAAACATCAGCAAAATGAATGGGAACCAACTGTACGGGAAAATATATTTGCAAATGATACCTTGGACAAGGATTTGATCTACAAAACACAAAAAGAGCTCACACAACTCCACTCCAGGAAGACAAACAGACCAATTAAAAAATGGGGAAAGGACCAGAACAGACACTTCTCCAAGGAGAACAATAAAGAGGGGCCCAGAGACATATGAAAGGATGCTCAGTATCACTAGCTATCAGAGAGGTGCAAATCAAAACTACGATGAGATACCACTTCACACCAGTCAGAATGGCCATCATAACCAAATCAACAAATAACAGATGCTGGCGAGGTTGTGGGGAAAAGGGAACCCTAGTAGTACACTGTTGGTGGGAATGCAGACTGATGCAACCACTATGAAAAACAGTATGGATTTCCTCACAAAACTAAAAATGGAACTACATTTTGTCCTGGCAATTCCACAGCTGGGATTATAAGCTAGAGTCCTGAAATACCAATTCAAAAGAACCTATGCACCCAAATGTTCACAGCAGCACAATTAACAATAGCCAAGTTCTGGAAACAGCCTAAGTGCCCATCAGTAAATGAGAACATCAAAAATCTATGGTACATTTACACAATAGAAAGAAAGAAGGAACCCCTACCCTTCACAACAGCATGGATGGAAGTAGAGAGCACTAAGCTAAGTGAAATAAGCCAGGCAGTAACAGAAAAACATCATATGATCTACCTATAAGTGGAACATAATCAACAAAACAAACAAGCAAAATATAACCTAAGACATTGAAATTAAAAGCAAATTGACAGTGATCAGAGGGAAGGTGGGAGGGGTTAAGGGGGAAGAAAAGAGGGAAGGGCTGTCAGGAACATGTATAAAGAACCCATCGACAAACCCAGTGGGGAGTAGGATCAAGGGTGGGAGGTGGGGATAGCTGGGGTGGGGGAAAAATGGAGACAACTGTACTTAAACAACAATTTAAAAAATAAAGAAAAAAGAAAGACAGAAAGAGGGAGAGAAACACAAGTATGGAAAAAATGGCAATGAGTAAGTACCTATCAGTAATAACCTTAAATGAGACTTATGGCCAAGATGGAGGCATAGGTAGATACACTGTGCCTCCTCACACAACCAAAAGAAGAACAACAAATTTAAAAACAAAAAACAACCAGAACTGACAGAAAAATCAAACTGTACAGAAGTCCAACAACCAAAGAGTTAAAGAAGAAACATTCATCCGGACTGGTAGAAGGGGCAGAGACAGACAGCCAGAGTGAAGAAGACTCATGGTAAGGCAGCGGCTGGTGGACCGGGTGAGGTGGCAGCTGACAGAGTGGGCAGTCCCACATTTGTGTGGGGATAACTGGGAGGAACAACTGGGGAGTGAGACAGAATGAGCAACCCAGGGTCCCAATGCAGGGAAATAAAGCCTTAAAAACTCTGACTGAAAAAACCTGAGGATTGTGGCATCAGGAGAAACTCCTACCCTCATAGGAGAGTTCATTGGAGAGACCCACTGGGTCCTAGAATGTACACAAAACCACCCACTCAGGTATCAGCACCAGAAGGGCCCAATTTGCTTGTGGGTAACCCCAGAAGTGACTGAAAGCCGGCAGAGAGTGGAGCATCCACACTGTTCCCTCTCAGACCCCTCCCCCACTGACAGCATCACAACACAGTGATGTGGGTTGTGCTGTAATAGTGAATACCTAAGGCTCCACCCCTTACTACATAACAGGCACATCAAGACAAAAAAAAAAAAGAATGACCCAAATGAAAGAACAGATCAAAGCTCCAGAAAAAATACAACTAAGCAAGGAGGAGATAGCCAAGCTATCAGATGCACAGTTCAAAACACTGGTAATTAGGAAGCTCACAGAATTGGTTGAATATGGTCACAAAATAGAGGAAAATATGAAGGCTATGAAAAGTGAAGTAAAGGAAAATGTACAGGGGACCAAAAGTGATGGGAAGGCAACCAGGACGCAGATCAATGGTTAAGAAAAGGAAGAAAGAAACATTCAACCAGAACCAAATGAAGAAACAAGAATTCAAAAAAGTGAGGAGAGGCTTAGGAACCTCCAGGACAACTTTAAATGTTCCAACATCTGAATCATAGGAGTGCCAGAAGGAGAAGAGGAAGAGCAAGAAATTGAAAACTTATTGGAAATAATAATGAAGGAGAACTTCTCCAATCTGGCAAAGGAAATAGACTTCCAGAAAGTCCAGGAAGCTCAGAGAGTCCCCAAGAAGTCAGACCCAAGGAAGCACACACCAAGGCACATCATAATTACATTATGATGTAAAGATCCAAGATTAAAGATAAGGAGAGAATCTTAAAAGCAGCAAAAGAAAAGGAGAAAGTTACCTACAAAGGAGTTCCCATTAGACTATCAGCTGATTTCTCAAAAGATACCTTGCAGGCAAGAAGGGGCTGGAAAGAAGTATCCAAAGTCATGAAAGGCAACAAGCTGCATCCAAGATTACTCTATCCAGCAAAGCTGTCATTTAAAATGGAGGGAGAGAAAATGCTTCCCAGATAAGGTCAAGTTAAAGGAATTCATCACCAAGCCCTTATTAAATGAAATGTTAAAGGGACTTACTTAAGAAAAAGAAGATAAAAAATATGAACAGAAAAATGACAACAAACTCACAACTATTAACAATTGAACCTAAAAAAATAAGACAAAAACAAAAATAAACTAAGTAAACAACCAGAACAGGAAAGAATCACAGAAATGGAGGTCACATGGAAGGTTATCAGTGGGGGAGTGGGTGGAGGAGAGAGAGGAAAAAGGTACAGGGAATAAGTAGTATAAATGTTACATAGAAAATAGGGAGAGGTTATGAATACTATAGGAAATATAGAAGCCAAGGAACTTATATGTACAACCCATGGACATGAACTAGGGGGGGAATATGGGTGGGGTAAGTGTGCAGGGAAGAAGGGAATAAAGGGGGTAAAATGGGACAACTGTAATGGCATAATCAATGAAATATATTTAAAAAATAATAATAACCTTAAATGTGAATGGATCAAATGCTCCAATCAAAAGACATAGGGTAGTTGAGTGGATGATAAAACATGACCTGCATATTTACTCTCTACAAGAGACTCACTTGAGAAAAGAAGATCTACAGAGAATGAAAGCGAAGCAATGGAAAAACTATTCCAAGCAAGAGGACATGAAAAAAAAAGCCGGGATAGCATAACTTATATCAGAAAAAATAGATTTGAAAACAAAGTCCATAAAAAGAGATAGAAAATGACACTTTATAACAATTAAGGGAAGCATCCATCAAGAAGATATAACTATTGTAAACATATATGCAAACAACATAGGAGCACCCAAATATATAAGAAAAATCTTCAAGGAAGATATAGACAGCAACACACTTATAGTAGGGGATTTTAACACCACATTGTCAACAATGGATAGATTGTCCAAATAATGAATCAACAAGGATATTGTGGCACTTGTGGGAGAGCTTTGCCCACAGAGCCCTCTGTCCACCATGGATGAGAATAAGTCTACCAAGACATGATCTGCTTGGGGAGGAAAGGTGGCCAATCTCTCAAAGGAAAAGGACCAAGAGTCTTTTCCCCAATGGGCTTTTATTGGGTTCAATTTGCACAAGAATACAGGTAAAGCTCATTAATCATTGTCAAGCAGTAAGGATCAAACAATAGATAACATACAAAGGGCTACTAGGGCTTATTCTGAGTCAGGGTCTGTTAGCTAAAGGGCTACAAAACTGGGAACAAACTCATTTCCTGCTTGGGCCCTTATCATTTAATTGAGAGCATTCTTAGCAAAGCAGGTTTCACAAGATTTTATACATTCTTTCTTAGGTCTGATCACCTGGGGAACCCACCCTTTCCAGCACAGAGCTGCACCACCCTCTGTCATTGTTTCAGGCTTAAGTCAGGCAGGGGAACTAAGGCAGCCAAAAGATTAGGAGACTTCTGCAGACAGAAAGAGGACTCAGGCTATGTCAAAGCCAAGGGGCAAGGGTCCATCACCCCCTTTTGCTATAGCCCCCCCAAGTCCTTCCCTGGGGCCTCCCCATAATTGTGCCTGTCTTAGGTCATTCCCCCCTTGGGGAATCTTACCCATCATTGGCTAACTGATCAAGAATTGGGGACCAGTTATGGATGAAGTAAAAGGAGCAGAAGCAGCACTCCTGCCAGGGAGATAAGCTTTGTCTCCTTAGTGGCTTATGGTCCAAAGGTTGATCACTCAGCCTTAGCCATGGGGGAGGGGGAGTGGTTACAGCTTCTGAAACCAGGCAGGGCAGTTCCCAACAGGCACTGAATGACATTCTAGATCAAATGGACTTAATTGATATATACAGTAACTTTTACCCCAAAGAAGCAAAATATACATTCTTTCCAAATGCACATGGGACATTTTCAAAGATAGACAACATGGTAGGAAACAAAACAAGCCGAAACAAACAAAAGAAAATTGAATCATATCAAATATCTTCTTTGATCATAATAGACTGAAACTAAAAACCAACCACAAGGAAAATAACTCAGAGACATTCAAATTCATGGAGACTGGCATGCAATGAACAGTGAACTAGTTAATAATGAGATGAAGAAAGAAATAAAAAAGTTTCTGGAAATGAATGAAAATGAACACACAATCACCCAAAACCTATGAGACACAGCAAAGGCAGTCCTGGAAAGGAAGTTCACAGCAATACAAGCCTACCTAAAAAAATAGAGAAATTTCCAATAAACAACCTAATCCTACATCTACAAGAACTAGATGAAATGAAACAAACAAAGCCCAGAGTAAATAGAACGAAGGAACTAATGAAGATCAGAGCACAATGAAATGACATAGAGATTAAAAAAAAAAAACAATTCGAAGAATCAATGAATCTAGGAGCTGGCTTTTTGAAACAATAAACAAAATTAACAAGCCTTTAAGTAGACTCCTCAAGAAAAAAAGAAAAAGAACTCAAATAAATAAAATCAGAAATGAAAGAGGAGAAATTACTCAGAATTTTCTGAGTAATACCACAGAAATGCAAAGGATTGTAAGAAATAATTATGAACAACTATATGCCAAGAAAGTGGACAACCTGAGCAAAATGGAAAAATTTTTAGAAACATATAATCTTCCAAACTGAGTCAATAAGAAGTAGAAAGCAAAAGCAGACCAATAAAAACTACTGAAACTAAAGCAGTAATAAAAAAAAACTCCCAGCATACAAAAGCCTTGAACCAGACAGCTTCACAGGTGAATTATACCAAACTTTTAGGATAGAGCTAACTCCTATCCTTCTCAAAGTATTCCAAAAACTTTAAGTGGACAGATTCCCACATTTGTTATATGAAGCCAGTAATATCCTAATTCCCAAACCAAGTAAAGACTCAACAAAGAACAGAAACTACAGGCCAATATCTCTGCTGAACCTAGATACTAAAATACTCAACAAATTATTGACAAAATGTATTCAGAAATACATTAAAAAGATCATACAACATGATCAAGTGGAATTCATCCCAGAGATGCAAGGATGGTATCAAATATCTTCTTTGATCATAATAGACTGAAACTAAAAACCAACCACAAGGAAAATAACTCAAAGACATTCAAATTCATGGAGACTGGCATGCAATAAACAGTGAACTGGTTAATAATGAGATGAAGGAAGAAATAAAAAAGTTTCTGGAAATGAATGAAAATGAACACACAATCATCCAAAACCTATAAGACACAGCAAAGGCAGTCCTGAAAAGGAAGTTCACAGCAATACAAGCCTACCTAAAAAATAGAGAAATCTCAAATAAACAACCTAATCCTACATCTACAAGAACTAGATGAAATGAAACAAACAAAGCCCAGAGTAAATAGAAGGAAGGAAATAATGAAGATCAGACCAACAAATGAAAAACAAAAATAACATGATCATATCAATAGATGCATAAAAAGCATTCAGAAAGGTACAGCACCCATTTATGACAAAAGACATTCAGCAACATGGGAGTAGAGGGAGCATACCACAACATAATAAAGGCCATATACAAGAAGCCTACAGTCAATGTCATACTCAATGGACAAAAACTAAAAGCTTCCCCTCTAATATCAGAAACAAGACAAGGATGTCCACTTTCACCACTTCTATTCAACATAGTATTGGAAATTCTAGCCACAGTGATCAGACAGGAAAAAGAAATAAAGGGCGTCCAAGTCAGAAAGGAGGAAGTAAAACTGTTATTGTTTGCAGATGACATGATATTGTACATAGAAAGTGCCATAGGCTCCACCAAAAAACTACTGATCTAATAAATGAATTTAGCAAAACAGTGGGATACATAGTCAATATTCAGAAATAAAACACATTTTTGTACACCAACAATAAAATATTAGAAACAGAAACTAGGGGGCAAAATCCCACTTACAATCACAAGAAAAATAAAGTACCTAGAAATAAACTTAATTGAGGAAGCAAAAGACCTGTACTCAGAAAACTACACAACACTGAAGAAAGAAATTAAGTGAGACATAAATGAAAGTATGTACCATGTTCTAGGATTGGGAGAATTAACTTCATTAAAATGTCCATACTACCCACAGCAGTCTAGATTCAACACAATCCTTATCAAAATACGAATGACATATTTCACAGATATAAAACAAGTATTTCAAAAATGTATATAGAACCATAAATGACCCCAAATAGCCTCAACAATTTTGAGAAAGAATAAAATAGGAGGGTATTACAATACGTGATATCAAATTATTTTACAAGGCTACAGTAATCAAAACAGTCTGATACTGGCATAACAACAGACATGTGGATGATGGAACATATTAGAGCCCAAAATTAAACCCATGTCTCTATGGTAAATTAATATTTGACAAAGGAGCCCAAAGCATAAAATGGAGTAAAACTAGCCTCTTCAATGAATGGTGTTGGGAGAAATAGAATGGCACATGCAACATAATGAAGCTAGACCACCAACTTATACCATAAACCAAAATAAACTCAAGAAGGATAAAATATTTAAGTATAAGTTATGACACCATGAAAGTCCCAGAGGAAAACATAGGCAGGAAAATCTCAGATCTACCACACAAGAATATCTTCACCAATATATCTCCTAGGGCAAGGGATATAAAGGAAAGAATAAACAAATAGGACTACATCAAAATAAAAAGCTTCTGCATGGCTAAAGAAAACATCAGCAAAATGAAAAGGGAAGCAATTGTATGAGAAAACATAATGCCAATGATATCTCAGACAAGTGTTTGATCTCCAAAATATATAAAGAATTCATATGACTCAACACCAGAAAAACAAACAATTCAATTAAAAAATGGGCAAAAGACCTGAACAGACACTTCTCCAAGGGGGACATACAGAGGGCACATACACATATGAAAGAATGCTCAATATCACTAGCCATCAGAGAGATGCAAATCAAAACCACAAAATGAGATACCTTCACACTGGCAGAATGGCAATCATTAAATCAACAAACAATAAGTACTGGCAATGTTGTGGAGAAATGGGAACCCTAGTACACTACTAATGGGAATTCAGACTGGTACAGCCACTGCGGAAAACAGTACTGAATTTCCTCAAAAAACTAGAAATGAAACTGCCTTTAGACCTGGCAATTCTACTGCTGGGATTATACCTTAAGAATTCTGAAACATCAATTCAAAAGAACCTTAGCACCCAATGTTTATAGCAGCAAAATTTACAATAGCCAAGTGCTGGAAGCAACCTAAGTGCCCATCAGTAAATGAATGCATCAAAACACTGTGGTAACAAGTGCCAGCGAAGATGGGGAAATGTGGCAAACCCTTCTGCATGGTGTGGGCCCAGCTCCCACTCAGAGATGCACAGGACCCATGCCCACAGATAGGTTCTCTCATGGGTAATCAGATTTGCAATATACCTAGGCTGCTCTGAGGCTTGCTTTTTGCTAAAACTTCCTCACCTTGCTGGACCAGTGTAACCGGATCAACCACTTTCGCCTTTTCATTTGCTAATATCCTTCTTCTGTGATGTGATTAGGGGCATTGGCTCCTTTTGTTGTAACTGGAGTGGTGAGTGAGAACCATCTTGTAATGTGAGGAGATATTAGAATAAAGGCCTGTCATGGCACGGGCTACGGCTTTTGCTCCCCTTGAGAGAGAAGCCATGTTGCTGTCCTTTTCCCTCCACCATACTCGGTAGTCTGTGTGTGTGTTTTATTTCATCCATAATGACTCGGACACTGCTAGCCAGTGTCCACATCAGGGAAAAGGCAACCCTGGTGCACTGTTGGTGGCAATGCAGACTGGTGCAGCTTCTGTGGAAAACAGTATGGAATTTCCTCAAAAAACTAAAGATGGAACTTCATTTTCATCCAATGGTCCCACTGCTGCAATTATACCCTAAGAATCCTGAAACACCAATTAAAAAGAACCTATGCACCTCTATGTTCATAGCAGCATTATTTACAGTAGCCAAATGCTTAAAATAGCCTAAGTGTCCATCAGTAAATGAATGGATAAAAAAACAAACAAACAAACACCTGGCACATTTACACAATGGAATACTATGAGCAGAATGAAAGAAGGAACTACTACTCTTCATGACAGCATGGATGAAACTGGAGAGTATTATGCTAAGTGAAATAAGCCAGGCAGCAAAAGACAAATACATGATCTTACCTATAAATGGAATCTAATGAACAAAACAAACAAATGAGAAAAATAGAACCAGAGACAGTGAATTAAGAAACAAATTGACAGTGACCAGAGGGGAGGGAGGAGAGGGAAAATGGGGGAAAGAAATGGAATCTAATGAACAAAACAAACAAATGAGAAAAATAGAACCAGAGACAGTGAATTAAGAAACAAATTGACAGTGACCAGAGGGAAGGGAGGAGAGGAAAATGGGGGAAAGAAGGGGAAGGATCCAGTCAAAGGATATGAATAAAGGACCCATGGTAATGGACAACACTGTGGGAGCAAGGGGGTAGGCAGAGTAGGGGAGAGCAATGGGGGGAATATTTGGACAACTGTAACTGAACAACAATAAAAAGTCATTATACTATAATGCCATTGGAGTTTAAAAAGAACTACTAGAACTTATAAATGAATTTAGTTAAGTAGCAGGATACAAAATAAATATTTAGAAATCAGTTGTATTTTTATACACCAAAAATGAACTATGAGAAAGATAAACTAAGAAAATAATCCCATTTACAATTGCATAAAAAATACCCATGAATAAATTTAACCAAGTATATAAAAGAAAAAGGCATGTACTTGGAAAATCAGAAGACACAGAAGAAAGAAACTGAAGAAGATACAATTAAGTGGAAGCATATAGCATGTTCATGGATAGGAAGAATTAAAATAATTAAAATGTCCACACTACCAAAGAAATCTATCGATTCAACACAATTTCTATACAGATGCCAACAGCATATTTCACAGAACTAGAACAAATATCCCAAAAATTTATGTGGAACTACAAAAGACCCCAAATAGCCATAGCAATCTTGAGAAAAGAAGAGCAAAGTTGGAGGAATCAAGCTGTGTGATATTGCACTATAATCCAATGCCAGAGTAATCAAAACAGCATGGTACTCTCATCAAAACAGACATATTGATCAACAGAACAGAATAGAGAGCCCAGAAATAAGCCCATGCCTTTGTGGTCAATTAATATTTGACAAAGGAGGCAAAAACATACAATGGAGTGAAGATAGTCTATCCAATAAATGCTGTTGGGAAAATTGGGCAGATACATGCAAAACAAAATGAAACTAGACCACCTCTTTCACCATACACAGAACAGACTCATAATGGATTAAAAACTTAAATGTAATACTCAAACCCATAAAAATCCTAAAAGAAAACAAGCAGTAAATGCTCAGACATTTTTGTAGCAATATTTTTATGATATATCTCTTAAGGCAAGGGAAATAAAAGAAAAAATAAACAAATGAGATTATACCAAACTGAAGGATTTTTGCACAACAAAGGAAACCATCAACACAATGAAAAAACAGCCCATTGAATTGGGAAATATATTTGTCAATGATACATCTAGTAAGGGGTTAATATCCAAAATTTATAAAGAACTCATATGACTTAACTCAAAAAAAGCGAACAATCTAGTTTTAAAATGGGCAAAGGACCTGAATAGACACTTCTCCAAAAAAAGACATACAGATGGCCAATAAGGACATAAAAAGATGCTCAACATCACTTATCTTCAGAGAAATGCAAATTGAAACCATAATGAGATATCACCACACACCTGTCAGAGTGGCTATCATCCATATGTCAACAAACAAGTGCTGGTGAGGACATGGAGGGAAGGGAACCCTTCTGCATTGTTGGTGGGAATGCAGACTGGTGCAGCCACTGTGGAAAACAACATGGAGTTTCCTCAAAAAAAAATTAAAAATGCAATGTCCTTATGACCCAGTGATCTCACTTTTGGGAATATATCTGAAGAAACCTAAAACATTAATTTAAAAAGAATATATGCATCCCTATGTTCATTGCAGTGTTATTTATAATGGCCAAAATTTGGAAGCAGCCCAACTGACTATCAGTAGATGAGTGGATAAAAAAGCTGTAGCACACTTACACAATGGAATTCTACTTGTCCATAGAAGGCAGGAAATTTTATCTCTTGTATCACCATAGAGAGACCTGGAAATAGATGGAGGCCAAAAAAGCTAAGCTTGAAGCAAGCTCCAAGACCAGGTTACTCCCTCCAAAAGGTAGTGGAAATAAATTTGAATAAAAAACAGGTTTGCTGAAAACAAAACAGGTTTGCTGGAAAGTATTATGCTAGGTGAAATTGTAGAGGAAAAGTCAACTAGGACAAAGTGACCCAGAAGAGGGACCGGGAACTGGGAAAGAGTTTTGTTTAGTTTACTTAGAAACCACCAAACTGTCAGGTTTCAGTTAGGTAGCCATAATTTCTGCTTTGGCTTCTGTACACCCAGCTTCTGATAAGGACACCTCAAGGCTAGAGTTATTTTCGCATCAGCTTCTGTACCTCCTGCTTTTGCCACATAGGATAGGGCATCCAGAGAGCATAAAAGCCCTGCTCAGCCAAGGTTCGGGGCTCAGAATTTGGGGTCTGTACTCCTCTGAGCCCGTGCACGTTAATAAAGGGTCGTGCTCCACCATCCAACTGCGTGTTGAGTCGTTTCTTCCGTAACAAAATAAGTCAGTTAGAGAATGACAAATACCTTATGTTTTCATGTATGTGGAATCTAATGAATAAAATATATTAACAAACAAATTAGAAGCAGACTCAAAAATATACAAAAACAGATTTCTGTCAGAGGAAAGGGGCATTGGGGTGCTGGGGAAAATAGGTGAGGAGATTAAACAAAAACAAAAACAAAAAAATCTCATAGATATACAACAGTCTGGTGATTAGCAGAGGGAAAAGGGGTTGGAGGGAGAGAGAAGAGGGTAAAGAGGGATAAATGGTGATGGAAGGAGACTTGACTATAGATGATCAATGCACAATACAATACGCAGATGATGTATTACTGAATTGTACACCTGAAACCTATGTAATTTTGTTAACATATGTCACCCCAATAAATTCAACAAAAATTTCAAGAAAATGTTAGTAAGAATGATGTCAGATTTTACTGCCTATGTTTTCTTCTGGGAGTTTTGTGATTTCAGGTCTTACGTGCAAGTCTTTAATCCATTTTTAGTTTATTCTTGCATATGGTATAAGAAAGTGGTCTAGTTTTATCTTATTTTTTTGCATATATCTGTCCATTTTTCTCAGCATCATTAATTGAAGATACTGTCTTTACTCCAGTGGGTATTCTTGCTTCCTTTGGTATAGTTTAATTGACCATATAGGCATAGGTTTATTTCTGGGTTCTTAATTCTGTTTCATTGATTTGTGTGTCTAGTTTTATGTCAGTACCATGCTGTTTTGATAACTATGGCCTTATTGTATACATAGTTCAAAATCAAGAAATGTGATACTTCCAACTTTGTCCTTATTTCTTAAGATTGCTTTGGCTATTCAGTCTTTTGTGGTTTCATATCAACTTTAGGATTATTCATTCTAGTTCTTTGAAAAATGCCATTAATGTTTTAATAGGGATTGTACTGAATCTGTAGATTGCTTTGCATAGTACAGACATTTTATCAATGTTGATTCTTTCTATTCATAAGCACATAAAAATAAATTCTTAAAGGAAAAAATAGATTTGATTTTAAGGTGCTCATCTTTGGGAACTGGAGCTAGGGCTACTACTGAGGAAGGGCTTGTAATTTTTATATCCATGCATTCATTTGACAGAACCTTATTGAGTATTAAGCATGCACCAAACCTCATTTATTATTATATTTTAACATTGTATACATATTACCTTAAGAAACATTAAAAATTTGAAAATTAAAATAAACTAAAAAGTGGAAATAAATGATAAATATAATTTAGGATTCATCATATGAAAACCTCTTCATTGACTGGAAATGTTTTTTAGAATGCATGTTTCTGTAGTTCCATAAGGTATAACTTTGATTGCAGCAGAGTTGTAAATACTTAAATTGCCTTTGTCCCTAACTAAACCAGAAAGACTCAAATTAGAGCATTTTTTTACATACATTTCTCACTTTCATTGCTTATTTAGCACTTGCGACTAGTCAAGTTTTCCAAAAACTCAGAGCCTAAATCAAGAGAGAAAAAAGTCTTATGGCATAGACTGAATTAAGTATTTATAGATTATTTATACAGTCACTACTTCCAAAAATAATTTAATGAATTTTATAATTCTAAAATGAGATTGTTTAAAGAAAGAAGAGAAGCAAAAACGTTATCTAGGAGAGGCCATTTTTACAATACCAATGGAATGTAACTCTGCTATGGTTTGCTTCTTGCAATGCAAGTTCTAAAAGGTCACAGGTTGAATCAAGCTTTTTGAATTAGGACTACTGGCAGAAAGCACCCCTGCAACCTACTTTATCCATACAGCCAGGTAAATATTTTCACTGGCTTGCAATTAGAAGGAAGTCTGGGGAATCCTTCCCTAATGAAGACGGATGGGATATTCCCACAGGCTCCCTTGTGCCCCACCCTCCCAAATTCCTTCCACTTTTTTTATAGAAAACTTCCCAACAGTGCAGAGATGGTAATAAAAAGTTCTGCACAACAGACTTCTTCCTTCATAGCAGTTAATAAAATCAAACGTACCTCTATGTCATCTGTTTATGTCACTTATCCCATTTGTTCCCTTGGGAGAACTGAATTGTCGCTTAGCCTGTCAAAATTTTTTGCTCTGCTGTAAAAATTATCTTCCATCCACACTCCCCTGTATCTGCTCTGTAAACCATGATTCACTAAAACCAAACTTCTTTTCCAAATCCCACCATCACCCTCTTTCCAGTCTATTGAGCACTTAATGTTCACTTTATTCTTGCCTTGGTCTTTGTGTAGCTAAAGAAAAAGTGATGTTCTATTTATAGGAATTTCATAATGATACAAAAATCAAAGTCCAAGTAAGAAAACTTTTTTTAGGGCTAGGGACCAGGTATTGCACAAATAGGAGAAAGCAAAAGAGCTCACTTTGCACAATAAGGTTGTTTTATGCCATTTATTTCTACAGTTTTGGAGAAATCATTCTACCCTGCTACATATACAGTGCAGGGGAATTACCATATGGAAAAAATAGCCTAAATTAAGATCAGATGATAAGATGGATGTCTGAACCATTAATAGAGATTAAATACTTCCTCTCTTAATGACCAGAATTTTTCAAGAATGCTTCCTGATGTAAAGCCGAGGGTGGAAATGGGACCTAATTGCACTGTGATAAATGTAACTAGCTAGTTTTATTGGTAAAATAGGTCAATGCTCGGCCAAAGGTCAATAACCAGGAAACTGGAGCTACTAACCTTCTGTAATAAAGAGCCCTGGCTAACAGCAGTTTGCATAGAATTGCATCAGCTGTGCACTTGGGCTTTAATTTCCTGCCATGGAGCGTGGGGCATAATAAATACTCACAAGGTGGTTGTGAGGAATAGAAGAATTAATGCACACGAAGTCCTGACACATCAAAAACATTCACAAACGTTAGCTGTAATAATAATTATTACTTTTTGCATTTAACTTAGGATACAAAATAATTAGCTCTGAAGACATTGCTGCAGCCACTGAGTTCTAACTGGGTGACCATAGTAAATCTTACTTTGTTGCAAGATAGAAAGTAAGGCAAATATTTATAAAATTCTGTGTGTTGTTTTTTGCCATGTTTCCTCTGCATTCATGAGGCTCAAACCTAGAAGACATATGAATATGACAATTGAAGGACTTATGTGAGGGCCAGGAGTAATCTTTACCTTCCCACATTGAAAATGGATGATTTGGGGGATTAGGGTGTATCATTTTACAGTGACCTAACCTACTAGGGAACCTCAGAGTCAAGGTATATGCAGTTGTGAGCTGAAGCCAGCTGTATCAAGAACCAACTGTTTAATAGTAAAGAATTTTACAAGCTGGAGGTTAAATTGTTGACAGCTTGAAATCAACCATAGTGGAAGTACTTACACTATAGAAATCAGTAAACACTACATACTGGGGAATTTTTTTTCTCCCGGGAGAGCCAATTTACTGGCCTATCACTGGGTATGTGTGTCATGCGTTGTTCTTTACAAAGTCAGTTTTTATCCTGTTTCAATAATCTTTCAACCAAGTCTATGACAGTGGCAGAGTATTACTACTGCTATTGTTATTTTACATACTTGGAATCTGAAACAATGGAGCACAGTTATTAATAACCAAAGTAATGCCTGCTGGGACAGAAGGACTCCAACCCAGGTTTCCTGACTTGCCTTAACATTTGTCCTATCCTGGTTTTGAGATAACAGCATCATAGGACTTTATTTTTGGCAATTCGGGACTTAGAGTGAATTTTAAGAGACATTACAAAATTTTCTAAATAAAAACAGAAATCATCTGAATTAAATATTCTACATATCACTTGAGATGGGGGATAGAAGGACTGAAGAGAAAGTTGAAGACATGGTTAATATTTCCTATAGATGTAAAAGTTTCATTCGTCAGCATTGGAGAAACCCTATGCTAGTAGCCTCTGGGTGTGGAAAGAGGACATCTAAGAAATGGAACATGTCCACTTGTTCCTAAGGAAGATTTCATTATAATTGGGTATCTTGAACAGACATGATATACATAGCAAGGTTTACAAAGCAAAATAAACAGCAAACAAAACACAATTTTGTTTAAACAGGGACTCTAAACTGCACCGAGGAAGGAATTCTGAGGTGTGTTTTCCCCAAAATATCAGCTACTCATGAACTGCTGCAGAGGACAAGTATGCTAAATGGCTAGGCCAGGTGGATGTTGTTCTAGGTAATGGTACCTCCTTTAGAAAGGGGAGAGGAAACTCAAACCAGACAATTTTATTACACCTTTTCCAGTCTGGTAAAGGAACAGAGGTTGATAATTTATAACAAAATAGATTGCTTCCTGGTGTTTTTATTTTCCTTTCCGCTACTTTCCTGAGTCATTTCTTTTACATTCCAGTGGATAAATCACTGTATCAGGCATGGGGATGTGGGAGAAAATATTCCTGTTTTTCTATTTGAAGCTACATGACATACTATTACACCACAATTAACAAAATCTCAGTAAATATCTACTTGTAAGCCAAATGGATCTGAGATATTATTCACATCTCAGAAAGAGCTCTTCATTTTATAAAAGGATTCACCATTGTTTTATGAATTCATTTTTTCAACAGACATTTAAGTATGGACTTTTAGGCTCTGAAATACAAAGCTGTGTAAAACAGATTCCACTGCCCTCACGATCCCAGAGGACACTGGAGGAGACCAAGATACTCTGGCACAATTAATCATACCCAATTGTTATAACAGATGCTCAAACAATTTAGGAATACAGCAACCAGGACAGTTAACTGTTGCAGACATTGGGCAAGTACAAAAAGAAGGTGATGCTTCAAGTAGAAATGAATGGGTTCACCAGATTAAAAAAAAAAGGATAGCTTTAAAGAATGGCAAAATAGAAAAGTAAGCAAGTATTAAAAGAAAAATCAATGTGTTGCCATGGTTTCCACAGCATTCATGATGCTCCTATCTAAAAGACTACTTACATATAATAAATGGACTCGTGAGATTAGGAATAATCCTCACTTTATGTCACATGAGCAAAAACACTGTTGTTATAATTGGAGTGAGGATATTGAGAGTGTTGAAAATAGAGAGATTAGGTATAAATAGTGGGAAATCACTGAACATTTTTAGCAAGAGCAGGCGTGGCGTGCTCTGATCTATAACTTTTAAAAAAGATGATTTTAGAGATGATATAGAGGATGGATTGAAAGGTAGAACTCTTTAAATAGATGCTCCCTTATTGCAATTAACATATGATTTTATTTACAAACTTTTAGCTAGTGTGAAGCAAACTCTTAACCATCCCTGTAGCAAGACGGCATCCTTCTAATTTGGCAGCTGAAGTCCAGTCAAGCACAGATGTCTTTAGGGATTTAATGCCATGGCCTTCTGTGTTCAAGCAGCACATAGTAGTTCTGCTGAGATCAACTTGAAACTGATAAACTGATTGTACCACAATAAATGCTTTCAAAGTGTCAAAGCATTGACTCCAAACAATTCAGATGGAAGTTTCCTGTCATTTATCTTCCATTTCCCCACCCAAAATCTCTACAGGTTTTTTGGAACCTTAAGGTGACTTGCATTTTCCTTTGATTTGAGATGTTGTCATGAATTAAGTACTTTCTGGGCTATCTGCAAAGCTGGGAAGGGATTCACTCCATCCCCAAGGTAAACAAGGAAAGCTTAAAGGAATTTCTCAAAATGAGAGCAATAGTGCATATTATAGAGCCTAAGTATTTTTCCAAGTATTTTCTGAGTTGAGTTGCTTGTTATGGCTAGCATCCTGCTCAGCTGTTGATATTCAAATTTAGAAGATATAAAATAATTAAACAAAATTCCTTGTGAAGGCTCTGTGAAAGACTGAAGAGGGCCATGATAGTTCAGGTTGGTGCTGCTGGAATTCAGTGATTTTGCCAGGGATCCTGGCAGGCGACTGGTTCTATCCTTGTGTTTTAAATCACCTTAACTTGGAAATCATCTTATCACCCCAATTCTACTCTGCCAGCATGAAACAGATTATTATTATTATTTTTCATTTTTAAAAGAGGTGAGAGACTTTAGAAAACTCAACCTCAAACTTCTTGAACCAAAGAATCAAGGAAAACAACATCGCATCTGCCATTTACAGGTAACCAGGTAGATCATTGTAAGTCAGAACCTGAAATCAATTTACTCTTCTTCTTCTTTCTTCTTTTAACTGTGTCAGCAGATCCTTGTATTTTACTAGCTAAGGAGGATGAGAAAGCAACTGGCAATGGTAAATTACCTGGGATCAACTCAGACTATAGACTAAAAAATTTTAGCCATTAGCTCTTAAAAGTATATATGCACCCATAAGGCTGCTTGAGTTTATAATTTCACTTCAACCACAGCTTTATTTATCATAGTTCAATTAACTTTAGGCTGTGATAAGAGCACAGGAACTCAGGAGGCTAGGTGGGTGGCTTTGAAGATTGTCAGTCGGGGATGTTGAGGATTGGGAGTGGGAGGGCAGTAGCCTGGTATACAAAATTGTCCAAATAATCCTCACTTTATGCAGCACACATAAACACACATACCCTGATCTGTGTGGCTAGAATGGTTTAATTAAAAACAGAATTTCAGGGGAGATCTAAGATGGCAGTGGAGTGAGTGGACACACTTACCTCCTCCCAGGACCAATCTGGAATTACAACTCAATTGTGGAGAAATCATCTGAAACAAACAACTACACAATAGCCAGAAAGAAGCCCTATAACCTCAGACAGACAGAAGAAAATGTAACAGGGTGCAGCCAAGATGGTAGCCCCAAATGGGGATTTGTAATAGGGTCCAGAAGAGCTTGGAGATAATTGGCTCCACACCACAGGGCCACACCTGCCCAGAATGCTGGCAGCTGTGGCCAGTTGTGGGAGGAGCCGGAAATGGGGCTGCAGAGGAAGATTGGTGCTGGGATTTAAACAGAGTCATGGCTGCCATTTGGTGTCTCTCTTTTTGGGACCACATGTCTCTTTAGGACCACATGTCTCTTTAGGACCATGTGGCTTGGTTGAGAGTCAGGACCATGAGGCTTTAGAAGCGTTCCTTTTTGCCACGTGGAGGGTACCGAGAGGATTGTATGCATTTGTGGGGAACTTTAGTTTGTATTATTAAAAAAAAAAAAAAAAGTAAATTCCTTTCCTTTTCACAGATGTCTGGTATTAAGAGATATCTTTCCTCAGGTGGCGGGCAAAATGAACCCAGTAGGTTAGGAGGAACCCCTGGAGAAAAAAGGGGAGGGGGTCTTTTATATCGTTCAGCCCCCTCCTCTCTGCTCTGTAACAAAAGCACTTCAGCACAACATGACTGGTAGGAAGTTCAATGGCGACCCAAGAGGGCTGGCTGGGTGCCCACAGGTGGCAGTGTCCAGAGAGATATTTAAGTGGCTAGTTGGATCCTCTTGAAAAGTGTGGAGTCTAAACCCCAAGCTTGGATCCTGAGCCTAGAGCACAAGAGCCTGAAAAGTGCACAGATAACATCCAGCTGTGAAAAGTGGCAGGGTTTCTCTCTGCCAGAGAAAGATGGCTTGAAACTCAAAGAGCTGTTTAAAGGGTCAACACATAAATTTTCACTTGCAGCCACTTACCCAAGACTCCAGAACAGGCAGTGGGTGGCAGGAAGAGTACACTAGAGGTGCTTGAGGAAAGACTGAAGACAGAAGCTTTAGGGAAAGAACTGAGAGAGTAGCCACCAGGATCCCAGTGCTGAGTTACTCCCCTATACTGCAGCAGCCATCTTGCTCAGGCAGACTACTGCCTTCCAAGTGGCAGCAGCCTCAATGGAAGCAATAGCTCCACCGGCAAGAGGAACTCCACCTGCCCTGTAGCACTTAAGCCTGACTGCTGAGTGCTGAGTGCTGAGTGACTACATTAACAATTGAAACAGTCAGCCACAGGCAGTAGATCCCTGGTAGTCTCCAACAGGCTGCCTAAGGCCAGATGGAGTCAGCATCTGACCTTATCAGAGGCACCTCCAGGAAGAAAAAACTAATAAATACTACAGGCTTCAGAGATGAAATCCACCTTAGACTTCCCCATGATTTGCGATATTTACTTTCTTGCATACCTTTTTAACATTCATTTCTTTTCCTTCAAGTTTGTGTATATTAAGCCACTAGATTTTTTGTTATAGTTTATTTCAATTGATATATTTTGCTCCTCCCTTCTCTTGCCCCATTTTACCTTCTTCTTTTCTCATCTTATTTTCATTTTAAGTTTTGTTTTGTCTTGCTACAACTTGTTTCTATTCCACACTCTTACTATATCTCCCCCATCCAGCCTCTTAAAACCAATTTTCTTGCCAATAATTATCTCACATTCTTTTCCCACTCTTAAAATACACCATGCTCTCTCTCCACCTTTAGCAATCTTTGCTTGTTGCTTGTGGATAGGGTAGTTGTTGCATCTTTCAATTTTCTCTCTAGATCTTCACTGTTTTTGTATTTTAAATCTCAAATTTTACTGTTCCCCACTCCTACTATTTCTTTCTGCCTCATATTTTAATTTTCCCATGCCTTAGCCTGTTTTCTTTTCTTTTTTCCTCTTTAATCCTACCCTTTTTTCTTTTTCTTTTCATCTCAAATTTTAATTTTTCCCTGTTTTAGCCTGACTTTTATTCCTCACTATTAGTATTCCCTCTGCCTCTATGATCTCAAAATCACTTCCCTTTCCTCTAGATATCTCTTAAGCTTTTCTTTCTTTCTTTCCCTCTTATTCTCATTCCACCTATATTGATTTTAGCTTATTTTTTCTTGATAGAGATGTGGTGGATCTTTTTCTGCAATTTGGTTTCTATTTTTTTATTATTTATTTACTTTTCTTTTTTCTTTCTCTCACTTTATTTTATTTTATTTTTAATGTCTGGTTAAACCTAATACTATACATTTCCCTTCTCTTACTCCCTTTCACTTTTTTCATTCCCTTTTTAATTTATGATGTAAATTTTACTTTCTCTCTCTGCATTGCTATGATTGCCTACTCTTATTAGTATTCCTCCTTCTACCCTCTCAAAATCATTTTTCTTTTCATAGGTCATCTCATATTCACTCTCCTTTGATAAAATACTCTAAATTTACACCCTTATTAGTAGTGGTTCATTTACACCCTTATTAATGATACCCTTATTAATACTAGTTCATTTGCTGTCAATAGTGGCATCGCAGGTAGGAATTATTTTTGCAAATGTGGGTTTGTTTCCTGGGCTATGTGGTTTTGTCCTGGCAGCACCTGCATTACAGCATACAAGACATGGTGGGTGGAGTGACCCTCAGACAATTAGCTGGAGGGAAGGACCCACCAAAGATTGACCCAACAACAATCAAAACCAATTACCTCCAGAGAGCCAATATAAACAGCATAAAGGACATACCAATAATACCAAGTTCAGGAAATCAACGAGACTGTACCACTGAGTGAACACAGGTCTCCTACCATAAGAAGTTCACAACACAAAGACAGAGAGTCAAACAGATCAATTAAAGAAGCAGAAGCAAACAAGAAGAGTATCCTCAAAATGGGAAGACAGAGAAGCAACCCACAATCAAAAGGAAAGGAGGAATCCCCAGAAAGAATGCTAAGTGAAATAGAGGCAAGTAAAATATCAGATATTGAGATCAAATCAATGGTTGTAAGGAAGTTCAATGAGCTCAGTGAGAATTACAAAACACTACAGGGAAGCTACAAGAAACTTACTGCAAACTACATCAGCATGAAAAGAACATAGAAACTATCAACAAAAGTAAAAGGAAATAAAGAATACAATTTCCAAATTGAAGAACACAGTAGAAGGAACCAAAAACAGACTAGATGAAGCAGAGGATTGAATCAGTGAGCTAGAGGACAAAGTAGAAAAAAATCCCCAGAAACAGTAAAAAAAGCAAAAAAGACTCAAAAAGAATGAAGAGGTATTACAGGAGCTGTAGGAAAACAGGAAACATAATAATATCCATATAATAAGGATACCAGAAGCAGAGTAAGAGAAATAAGGGATAGAAAACCTGTTTGAAAAAGTAATGATGGAAAACTTCCCTCATTTGATGAGAGAAAAAGTCACACAAATCCAGGAAGCACAGAGAGTCCCAATCAAGATGAATCCAAAGAGACCCACTCTAAGACATACCATAATTAAAAATGGCAAAATTCAAAGACAGAGAGAGAATCTTAAAGGCAGCAAGGGAAAAACAGGAAGTAACATACAATGGAGCTCTGACAAGGCTAGCATCTGACTTGTCCATGGAAACACTGCAAGCCAGAAGAGAATAGCTAGAAAAGCAATGGCTGGCAACCAAGACTACTCTACCCATCAAGGCTTTCAATTAAAATGGAAGGCAAAATGATAGTTTCCCAGACAAAAGAAGGCTAAAAGAATACCCCTCCACAAGACCAGTATTGCAAAATATGCTAAAGGGACTGCTACAGAAGATGAAGAAAAAGAGTGAGACAGAGGGGAATACTGGTACAAAGGGGAAAAATGAGTAAGTACCTATCAATAATAACCTTAAATGTAAATGGATTAAATGATACAATCAAAAGGAGCAGGGTGGCTGGAGGCATAAGAAAATATGACCCGCACATATGCTGTCTACATGAAACCCACCTCAGAACAAAAGACCTACACACTGAAAGTGAAGGGTTGGGAAAAAATATTCCAAACAAATGGACAGAAAAAAAAAAGCTGGAGTAGCAATACTTATATGAGACAAAATAGACTTTAAAACATTGGCCATAAAAAGAGATACAGAAGGGCACTTCATTATACTCAAGGGAAGAATCTATCAAGAAGACATAAATATTGTAAACATATATGCATCCAACATAGGAGCACCTGAATACATCAGGAAAATCTTGGAAGTCTTCAAGAAAGATGTACACAGCAACACAATTATAGTAGGGGATTTTAACACCCCACTGTCAACAATGGCTAGATCTTCCAAACAAAATTTCAACAAGGATATTGCAGAACTAAATGACACACTAGATCAAATGGGGATTTTATACATGCACACATACACCATCCATCCCAAAGAAGCGAAACACACTTTCTTTTCAAATGCTCCTGGAATATTTTCAAAGATAGAGCACATGATAGTACACAAAACAAGCCTCAACAAATTCAAGAAAACTAAAATCATATCAAGCATTTTCTCACACCCACAAGCCCACAGGCTTGAAACTAGAAAACAACCTGAAGGCAAAAACTCAGAAATATTCAAACTCATGGAGACTGAATAGTATGCTATTAAACAATAAATGGATTAAGAATGAGATCAAGGAAGAAATCAATAAGTTTCTGGAAACAAATGAAAATGAACACACAACCATCCAAAACCTGCAGGACACAGCAAAGGCAATCCTGAGAGGGAAATTCATAGTGATACAGGCCTACCTAGAAAAGATAGAAACATTTCAAATAAACATCCTAACCCTACATCTACAAGATCTGGAGGAACAATGAAAAACAAAGCTCAGAATGAATAGAAGGAAGGAAATAATGATGATCAGAGCAGAATTAAATGACATATAGACTAAAAGAACAATTCAAAGGATCAATAAATCCAGGAGCTGATTCATTGAAAAGATAAACAAAACTGACAAGTTTTTAACCAGATTCACCAATTTAAAAAAAAAGAGAGAGTACCCAAATAAATAAAATCAGAAATGACAGAAGAGAAATTACAACTGATCCTACAGTAATTCAAGAGATTGAAAGAAATTGCTACGAACAACTATATGCCAAGAAGTTTGACATCCTGGGTGAAATGCATACACTTCTAGAAACATATAATTCTCCAAAACAGAATAAAAAAAGAAGTAAAAAGCCTAAACAGACTGATAACAGCTAGTGAAATTGAAGCAGTAATCAAAAAACTCTTGGAATACAAAAGCCCTAGCCCAGACAGCTTCACAGGAGAATTTTACCAAACATTTAAGGAAGAGTGAATCCCTACCCTTCTCAAACTATTCCAAAAAATCCAAGAGGGAAGATTCCCATTCTCTTTTCATGAGGCCAGCATTGTCCTAATCTAAAACCAGGTAAAGACACAACAAGAAATAAAATGACAGGCCAATATTGCTGAATATAGATGCTAAAATCCTAAACAAAATATTGGCAAACCTCATCCAGCAATAAACTAAGATCCCACACCATGCTTAAGTGGGATTTGTCCCAGGGATGCAAGGATACAGTATTCACAAATCAATAAACATAATATTTCACATAAAAAAGAAAGACAAAAATCACATGATCATATCAATAGCTGCTGAAAAATCATTTGATAAGGTACAGCACCCATTTGTGACAAAAGTGTTCAGCATAGTGGGAGTATGGAGCATGCCTCAACATAATAAGGACATATATGAGAACTATATATATGAGAACATATATAAGGACTCAATGGGCAAAATATAAAAACTTTTCCCATAAGGTAAAAACAAGACAAGAGTGTCTGCTTTCATCACTTCTATTCAACATAGTATTGGAAGTTCCAGCCACAGTGATTAGACAAGAAAAGAAATAAAAGGCATCCAAATTGAAAAGGAGGAAGTAAAACTGTCATTGTTTGCAGATGACATGATAGTGCACATAGGAAACCCTATAGACTCCACCAAAAAACCATTTGACCTAATAAGTGAATTTGGCAAAACAGTGTGATATAAAGTCAATATTCAGAAATTGAAGGCATTTTTGTACACCAGCAATGAAATATCAGAAACAGAAATTAGGGAAAAAATCCAATTTTCTATAGCAACAAGAAAAATAAAATAACTAGGAATAAACTTTACCAAGGAGGTAAAAGACCTGTAACCAGAAAACTACAGAACACTGAAGAAAGAAATTAAGAAAGACACAAATAAATGGAAGCATATACCATGTTAATGGATTGGAAGAATTAACATCATAAAAATGTCCATACTACCCAAAGCAATTTATTGATTCAATGCATTCCCTATTAAAATACCAATGATGTATTTCACAGATTATAACAAATATTTCAAAAATTTATATGGAACCATAAACAATCCCAACTATACTCAGCAATTTTGAGAAAGAAGAACAACCTAGGAGGGATCATGATGCCTGATATCAAACTATGTTACAAGACCACTTTAATCAAAACAGTTCTATGCTGGCATTAGAAGAGGCACATAGATCAGTGGAACAGAATTGAAAGCCCAGAAATAAACCCATGTCTCTATGGCCAACTGATATTTGACCAAGGGGGCAAGAGCATGAAATAGAGTAAAAATAGCCTCTTTAACAAATGGTATTGGGAGATCTGGATAGCTACACACAAAGAAATGAAACTCTACCACAAACTTACACCATACACAAAAATAAACTCAAGATCAATAAAAGACTTAAATAAGTCATGACACCATAAATGCCCTAGAGGAGAACATAGGCAGGAAAATTTTGGATATTCCACGCAGCAGTATTTTCACTGATATGTCCCCTACAGCAAGGGACATAAAGGAAAGAATAAACCAATGGGACTACATCAAATTAAAAGCTTCTGTACAGTTAAAGAAAACATCAGCAAAATGAAAAGGGAGCCAACCATATGGGAAAATATATTTGCCAATGATACTTCAGACAAGGGTTTGATCTCCAAAATATATAAAGAACACAAATGACTCCACTCCAGGAATACAAACAATCCAATTTAAAAATGGGCAAAGGACCTGAACAGACATTTCTCCAAGGAGGACATACAGAGAGCCCAGAGGCACATGAAAAAATCTCAACATCACTAGCCATCAGAGAGATGCAAATTAAAACCACCATGAGATATCATCTCACACCCGTCAGAATGAGTATCATCAATAAATCAACAAACAAGAGCTGGCAAGGATGTGGGGAAAAGGAAACCCTAGTGCACTGATGGTGAAAATGCTGACCGATGCAGCCACTGTGGAAAACAGTATGGAATTTCCTCACAAAACTAGAAATAAAACTGTCTTTTGATCTTGCAATTCTACTGCTGGGATTATACCCCAAGAATACTGAAACACCATTTCAAAAGAACCTATGCAACCCAGTGTTCATAGCAGCACAATTTACAATAGCCAAGTGCTGGAAGCAACCTAAGTGCCCATCAGTAAATGAGTGGATCAAAAAACTGTGATACATTTCCACAGTGGAATACTGTGGAGCAGAAAGAAAGAAGGAGTTCCTACCCTTCACAACAGCATGATGGAACTGGAGATTATCATGCTAAGTGATATAAGCCAGGCAGTGAAAGACAAATACCATATGATCTCACCTATATGTGGAACCTAATCAACAAAACAAACAAGTAAGCAAAATAGAACTAGGAACATGGAAATAAAGATCAAACAGACAGTGATCAGGGGAGAGTTGGGAAAGGGTTTAATGGGGGAAGGAATGGAAAGTTTCAAGGCAAGGAGCATATATAAAGGACCAATGGAGAAAGACAATGAGGAGTGGTGATTGAAGGTGGGAAGTGGTGGGTACGGCAGCGGACAGTAATGAGGGAAAAATGAGGACAACTATAATTGAACAATAATAAAAAAATTAAAAACATAATTTCATTAAATTGTTTTGTGTGTGTGCCAATGAGCTTTAAAAAACCTTCATTCAATTGCAAGTTCACTGATTAGCCTTGGGTGACATGAAAGAAGCTGGCTGTCAGAATCAGTATCCCCCAGCAGGGGACTTAGACACAATCCCATGTATGTGATCTGGTCAGCTGGTTAATGCATCCCACGTGGTGACATCACTCACTCAACAACCTGTTAGCTCCTGTTATGTGCCAAGCACTGTGAGGACACCAAGACTCATCTCTCACTCAAGTTCTGCCCACAAGTTGCTCAAAGACTAGTTTTTAAGATCAGACACTTAAGGTACACTGCTCCTCAGGATGCAAAATGTCATCACTTCAAACATATTGATGTGTTCTGTGATCCCATTTAGGTATCATTTTACTAACAAAACATGCAGTCTCTGCAAAAATACAAGGAACAACCACTTTGGACCTCACGCTCAGGGTTTCTGTCTGCCGATCCAGGAACTTCCCTCTGTCCCTCCCAACCTCTCTACTTCAGCCAGGAAGGCAGCATCCATTTCCCTGCCAGCCCATTTTCAGCTTCTTAGTCAGCTGGGGCTATAGGAGCATTAAATGAGAAAGAAGTCTCAAAACATGAATCAAATACCCTGATTCCACATGACTCTATGAAGGTCACTTAAACTTTCTTGAACTTAGCTTCTCTTATACAATGAAACACATAATATCTTCCTTTTTTAGATTTTTATTTATTTATTATTCTAGAGAGAGGAGAAGGGAGGGAGAAAGAGTGGGAGAGAAATATTGATATGTGAGAAAAATATCGATTGGTTGCCCTTCTCATGCCCCCAACCAGGGGCCTGCCCCACAATTCAGGCATGTGTCCTGACCTGGGAATCGAACCTGCAATCTTTAGTCTTGTGGGACAATGCCCAACCCACTGAGCCACACCAGCTAGAGCCTATCTTCCCTTTCAAGCTGAAAGGATTATAGGGAGAATCATAGGAGTTGACACTTGTTAAGTCAAAATACATAACTTACCCAAATAGAAACAAACCTCTTTAACTCAGAATTCCATATCAGTATTTTCTTGGTTCTGCTCACTCCAAATCTTAAGTATTAATTGTGAGGTAAAAAAAAAAACCCAAATCTAGCTATACTGTGCAGGACATTCTGAGATAACAAAAATAAAGCCACATTATTGAAAAATGTATTATTAAAAAAAGATAATTGAAAATAATCAACTTTACTCTAAAATAAAATTATATGCTATTTATCATTCATACCTCTATACAAAAAACTAGGTTCTGATATCATCTCTAACTTACTCCATTAAGGCATGGGTGATAACCTTAATCAGTCAGGCTGGTTAAAAGATGATCTCTGGTCCACTCTGTTCCTCATCTCTGAAGTTAGAAACTTAGGCATTATTTCACACTTTCCATAACCAGTTCTGTTGATTCTGTCTTGTACTGTACCTTGAATCAGTGAACTTCCCTCTATCTTCCTATCCTGGATCTTCTTCTTCTTCCATCTGGATTATTGCAATAACCTCCACACTGGTTGCCCTAATCTAGGCTCACTCCTCTTCAACCCATCCGTCACACCATCACTCTACTTCTCTGGCTAAGAGACTAACTTGACCAGGCCACACCTCTGCTCAAAACCCTCAGTGACCTTCCTTGCCTTTAGATGTAAGACTCAAATCCCTACCTGGCTTTCAAAACCCTCCGGACTCACACCTGCCCCCTTCTCTTGCCTCTTTTCCTGTGTATCATCTTACTCATATTTCCTCTAGCTTTTAGGCCTTCCCATGTGCTATTCTTTCAGCTTGTGATGCTGTTTCTTCCCCAATCCAGATTGACACCTCCCTGTGACTGGGGAAAATCCCACTCATCCTTCAGATCTGGTTTAAATTTCACTTCCTCTAAGGAACCTTGCTGAACCCCTAAAATGGGTTAGAGTGCCCTCTACTTTCCCTGTAATAAGAGTCATTCCATGTTATTGCATCATGTCTGTCCTCCCCACTACACTATAAGCTGCATGAAGAAGAGAACTGCTTTAAATCACACTGTATCACCAATGCCTGGCACAGTGAGGAGCACAAACTAGAATCTCAACAAGTTTTACTGATATCCCATGGCATTATTTTCCCCTCTTGAGGCTGCCTATCGTGTGCTGCAGTATCTTTTTTCAGAACTTTCCTTTGAAATCACACATAGTTCTCAGTTTCACTTATGTTTGGTAGTCTATAAGTGCCAATGTCATCCACTGATTCCTACTGATAACTATACTAAACCATACCCTCCACTTCCCAACTGGCATTGTGAAATATTAGCTGTACCTACAAAACAAGAAAGTATAGCTGCTCACGTTGAAAATCTGTAAGCCATTAGAGTGAACAAAGTGAGTTTAAAAAATACTCGTACTAGGACTTCCGGCCAAGATGGAGGCATAGGCAGACGCACTGTGTCTCTTCTCACAACCAAATTAAGGACAACAAAGATATAGAAACAAGAAAACAACCAGATCTCAGAAAATCAAACTGTTTGGAAGTCCAACAACGATTCATCCAGACCGGTAAGAGGGGCGGAGTCGCGGCAGGAAAAAGCGGAGGTGCGGAGGGGCAC